>JAQMRL010000025.1:731575-836575 GCA_035578175.1 Catonia carolina | reverse complement strand
GAGAGAGAGAGAGAGACAGACAGACAAGATATGTTTTTGGGGCCTAAAACCCAGTGTTTATCAGATACAAACTCGATTTGTAAAATTCGCCATGAAAACAATACTTTCCTTCCCAATATATTCATAATATATGGCAAGAGAAATAAAAAATCTGGTGTGAAACACTCACACAACTTTCTCTTGCCAATACAAATAATTAACAATAATCCTAACAATAGTAATAAAACATTAGAAATAAACAAAAAACTAACATCAATAAACATAATCTAATTTAAATACGAGTGAAAGACGCAAAATGAAAATAAACTTTAGTTTGGCTTAAAAATACCGAAAATCACTCTTTCACGCTAAACTAGGCACTGTACAAATAAATGCTTTAAATGAAAGTTGTAGATCTTTTAATTTCCTATAAATTTAATTATTACACTTTTGTAGTAAAATTCATACGAAGGCCGAAATCTTAAAAAAATAGATTTATTACACGTTTTCGTGAGAAAAAAATGATAATTAGCAGAAAATTGCTAATTATTACTGCTAAACTAAGCGTTATACAACAAAATTTGTTTAAAAAAATTGTAGAATTTTTAAGTCTACAACTTTTTTTATATAAATTTTTGCGGTAAAATGCATAATAAAGCCGCAATCTTCGAAAAACAGCCTCACCAAGAATTTCAATAAACATAGCGCCTACCTTATCTTGTAGAGCATAAAAAATTGAGTAAACCAGCGATTTTAAAAAAAATCGTAGGACCAGTTTTTGAGAAAATCGCAAAAAAGTGAAAAATTACACGAATAAACTACTACATCCGGTTAACCGATTTTTATGAAAATGTTTGTGTCGGATCCGGTAGTGATATGTAACTTAAGTTTCAAGTTTCAAGTTCGTACAATGTTCCGTTCTAAAGATATTCTGTTCGCGCACACACACACACACAAACACACACACACACACACACACAGACCAATCGGTAAAAACATGTTGTGTGTGTGGGTGTGAAGGGGTCTGTTTAGGTGTATATTCGGGTGAAGAGTGTATTTGTTAAAATCGACATGAAAACAATACTTTTCTTCCTATATATTCTTATGACCCACCGGGTTGGTCTACAGGTAAAGTCGTCGCCAAAATCAGCTGTTTAACAGCTGATTTTCGGAGATGAACGTTCCTGGTTCAAATGCTAGTAAAGGTAGTTACTTTTATAAGGATTTGAATACTAGACAGTAGTTACTGGTGTACTTTGATGGTTGGGGTTTAATTAACCATACTCTCTCAGGAATGGTCGGCCTGGGTCTGTCCAAGAATACACAGTCTCATTTACACTTCATACACATCATCCTCATCTGATTGGATCATGGGGTTGCTTATTGTTCTAAATTGAACAGATTGCAACTAACACAAATTAGGAATAAAAAAAAATATATTAGGCATTATAGGCAAGAGAGAGTAAAAAGTAAGAGCAAGTAGCCTACTTGTAGGCTAAGACGGACAAATTGCTAAATAAGGTAGCCTGCCTAATAAAACTTACTTTATTATTTTATTATCAGCAAAATCATCCGATTATTATAATGAATGGAATTTGCTTATTACGCCTCCATTCTTACGTATTATTCAATAATTATTATTCTATTATAAAAACAGCTTATTTCATTCATTTATTAGTACAATTGTTTTATTAATGAAGCACATTTTATACGGTCATTACAGTGTAATACATTTATCGGCTATTTCTAACACACATACTATTCTAAAAAAATCTGGTGTGAAACACTCACACAACTTTCTCTTGCCAATGCAAATAATTAATAATAAACCTAACATTATTAATAAAATATTAGAAATAAACAAAAACTAACCTCAAAAACAAAACCTTATTTTAATCACGAGTGAATGACGCAAAATGACAATCGAACTCAGTTTGGCTTAAAAATACGGAAAATCACGCTTTCACGCTAAACTAGGCTCTGTAGAGAAAAATGCTCTAAACAAAAGTTGTAGATCTTTTAATTTTCTATAACTTTTATTATATACACTTTTGTCGTAAAATGCATACTAAGACCGAAATGTTAAAAAATCGATTTTTCTCACGTTTTCGTGAGAAAAAAACAGAAAATCGCAAATTACCGCTAAACTAAGCGTTATACAAAAAAATGTTTGAAACAGAAGTTGTAGGTTTTTAAATTCTCTACAACTTTTATTAAGTTATATAAGTTTTTGCGCTAAAATTTATATTAAAGCCGTAATCTTAAAAAAAACAACGTTTTTACGTGAAAACAGCCTCACCGAGAATTTCAGCAAACATGACGCCTACCCTATCTTGTAGAGAATAAAAAATTGAGTAAATTAGGCGATTTTAAAAAAAATCGTAGGACCAGTTTTTGAGAAAATCGCAAAAAAACTGAAAAATTATACGAATAAACTACTACTTCCGGTTGACCGATTTTGATGAAAATGTTCGTGTCGCGTCCGGTAGTGGTATGTAACTTAAGTTTCAAGTTTCAAGTTCGTACGATGTTCCGTTCTTGAGATATTCTGTTCACACACAGACACACACACACACACACACACACACACACACACACACACACACACACACACACAGACCAATCGCTAAAAACATGTTTTTTGGGTTCAGGGGGTCTGAAAACGTATAGATCCGGTGAAAACTCGATTTCGAAAAATCGACATGAAAACAATAGGCCTACTTTCCTTCCTATATATTCATATAGGCAAGAGAAAGTAATATGACCGATTTTCAATTTAGTTTAGTACAGTAGTACCTCGATAATTCGGTCCTCGAAAATACAGACCTCAAGTAATCCGGTCAGATTGTAAATTTTTTCAATTTTTACTTTCTCTTGCCTATATGAATATATAAGAAGGAAAGTTTTGTTTTCATGTCGATCACAACAAATACACTCTTCACCCGAAAATACACCTAAACAGACCCCCTCAACCCACACAACTACATGTTTTTACCGATTAGTTTGTGTGTGTGTGTGTATATAAACAGTACTCAAGAACGGAACATTGTACGACCTTGAAACTTGAAACTTAAGTTACATACCACTACCGGACCCGACACGAACATTTTCATTAAAATCAGTCAACCGGAATTAGTAGTTTATTCGTGTAATTTTTCACTTTTTTCAATTTTCTCATAAACTGGTATTACGATTTATTTTAAAATCGCCTGATTTACAAAATTTTTTATTCTCTGTAAGATAGGGTAGGTGCCATGTTTGCTGAAATTCTTGGTGAGGCTGTTTTCACGTAAAAAAATACTTTTTTTAAAATTACGGCTTTAATATGCAATTTAGCGCAAAAATGTATATAATAAAAGTTGTAGGAAATTAAAAATCCTACAACGTTTATTTCAAACATTTTTTGGTATAACGCTTAGTTTAGCGGTAATGAGCGATTTTCTGTTTTTTTTCTCACAAAAACGTGTGAAAAATTTATTTTTTTAAGATTTCGGCCGCCTTAGTATGCATTTTACAACAAAAGTGTATATAATCATATTTATAGGAAATGAAAAGATCTACAACTTTTATTTTAGCATTTTTCTCTACAAAGCCTAGTTCAGCGTGAAAGAGTAATTTTCCGAATTTTTAAGGCAAACTGAGATCGATTTTCATTTTGCGTCTTTCACTATATGATTAAAATAAGGTTATGTTTATTGAGGTTAGTTTTTTGTTTATTTCTAATGTTTTATTACTAACGTTAGGTTATATTGTTAATTATTTGTACTGGCAAGAGAAAGTAGTGTGAGTGTTTTACACCAGATTTTTATTATATTATAAAAACAGCTTATTTCATTCATTTAATAGTACAATTTTGTTTTATCAATGAAGCACATTTTATACGGTCATTACAATGTAATACATATTATATAGCCTATTCTAAAATCTGACCGATTTTTACTTTCTCTTGCCTGTATAAATATATAGGAAGGAAAGTATTGTTTTCATGTCGATCTTAACAAATACACTCTTCACCCGAATTTATTTATTTATTTCATTTAATTGTTTGCAACAGGCCGAACACGGCCCAATTATAGAAACAATATTTCATTACAGAGCAAAAGACAATACAAAAGTAAAAAGCAAATAAAAGGATAGAAAAATACAATCAGAAATAGTCAATAATGCAAACAGAATTAAATATAACTAAAACAGTATTATATACTAAAATTTTACAAATAATTTACTGATTAACAATCATGATAGAGGTCCAAAACAAAAACAAAAAAAAAATAAATAAAAAATTTAACACACACACATAATGTGGAATTGCTTGGAAACTTACATCTTGAAAGACTTAAGAATGGCTGACCTATACGATGCTCGGCTCTGGCAAAATGGATCTATTGCTGGAATATACATCTTAACAGACCCCCTCAACCCACACAACACCATGTTTTTAGCAATTGGTCTGTGTGTGTGAACAAAATATCTTAAGAACTAGATATTCAGTTAAAATATTAAAGCCACAATCTTAAAAAAACTATTGTTTTACGTGAAAACAGCCTCACCAAGAATTTCAGTAATAATGACGCCTACTCTATCTTGTAAAGGATAACAATTTAGTAAATCAGGCGATTTTTAAAAAAATCATAGGGCCAGTTTTTAAAGGAAATCGCAAAGAAGTGAAAAATTATACGAATAAACTACTACTTCCGGTTGACCGATTTTGATGAAACTGTTCGTGTCGGGTCCGGTAGTGGTATGGAACTTAAGTTTCAAGTTTCAAGGTCGTAAAATGTTCCGTTCTAGAGATATTCTGTTCACACACTGACACAAACACAGAGACACACACCCACACAAACACAATCACACAGACCAATCGCTAAAAACATGTTTTTTTGGGTTCAGAGGGTCCGAAAACGTGTAGATCTGGTTAAAACTCGATTTATTAAAATCGACATGAAAACAATACTTTCCTTCCTATATATTCACATAGGCAAGAGAAAGTAAAAATAATGTATAGTCCAGCCTCTCTTAGTTTGCTCCTGCAGTAAACAAATAATGACGTCACTGAGCATGCGCATTATATAAAAATGTGTACACGCTGATTAAAAAGTAACAACAAAATACTTTCAAAAGTATTTTTATGAATGAAATTGATAGGCTTACATCATATCGTGACTGATGTTTTTAGTACTTTAAGTAGTTATAATTTAAAAAATAGTTAACTTAATAGGAATACGAGATCCGTAAAGTGGTGGACTCTAGCGTGCATCCTGTAGTAGGTGGCTTTTGTTTGTTGACAGTAGGAGCAAACTAACAACGGCTCAAATGTAGACGAATATTTCAGCGAGTGGAAAATAATTGTTTTGCAGCTGTTAAGTGCTGACCTAGAGAATTGTTCTAGGTTGTTCTCACAAGTAGACGACTTGGTGACGTCATTCCACAAGCATTACAGTACAGAGTTGTGACTGCCAGACAATCACGCCACTGTAAACGTCTACGTGGGAGTTTCTTCTGTATTTTCGTCTCGTTCTTGGTAACTTCATTTTCAAAGTCCGTTCATCATAAAAACAGGAACGATTAAAATTTTTACTTTCTCTTGCCTATATGAATATATAGGAAGGAAAGTATTGTTTTCATGTAGATTTTTCGAATCGTGTTTTCACCGGATCTACACGTTTTCAGACCCCCTAAAAGCAAAAAACATGTTTTTAGCGATTGGTCTCTGTGTTGTGTGTGTGTGTGTATGTGTGTGAACAAACTATCTCGAAAACGGAACACCGTACAAACTTGAAACTTAAAACTTTAGTTACATACCACAACCGGAGCCGACACGAACATTTTAATCAAAATCGGTTAACCGGAAGTAGTAGTTTATTCGTGTAATTGTTCACTTTTTTCCGATTTTCTCAAAAACTGGTCCTACGATTTTTTTTTAAAATCGCTTAGTTTACTGAATTTTTTATGCTCTACAAGAAAGGGTAGGCGCCATGTATGCTGAAATTCTTCGTGAGGATATTTTCACGTGAAGAAATAGTTTTTTTAAGATTGCAGCTTTATTATGTATTTTACCGCAAAAATGTATATAATAAAAATTGTAGAAAATTTAAAATTCTACAACTTTTATTTCGGACATTTTCTTGTATAACGCTTAGTTTAGCAGTAATTGGAGATTTTCTGTTTTTTTCTCACGAAAACGTGTGAAAAATCTATTTTGTTAAGTTTGTTAAGATATGATGGCCTATTACTAAGATGCTAGTATGATACTACATACTAAGATGGCCTTAGTATGGATTTTACGACAAAAATGTATATAATCAAATTTATAGAAAATTAAAAGACCTACAACTTTTATTTATGCCCAAAACGGGCAGGTGGAGTGTTATTTTATTTTAATTGCACTCTATCTGTTTGGTCCAGGGCTAAAAAAAATAGTTCTGTTTCTTATTACACAATCAGCCACTTATAAGACTGAACTATTTAAGAACAGAAGAGGTAGAGGTGTAAAAGACACTAGTCAGAGTTATCTCCTCTGAAAGTAATGAATTTCATTGTACAGCAAGACCCTGTGGTGAGTGAAGTGAAGGTGTCATTTGCAGAGTGGAAAATATGTGCTTTTCAGAAGGCCGGGCATGCTGATAAGCGTACTTTTCCACTCAGTGAGGAAGGCAATGGTAAACCACCTCACTCCTCGTTTTACTTAGTAAAACCTCTAGAGGTTCAAACCAGCCTTTTGGCTGATGACCTAAACAACAACAACAACTTTTATTTACAGAATTTTTTGTACAGAGCCTGGTTTAGCGTGAAAGAGTGATTTTCCGTATTTTTAAGCCAAACTGATGTTGATTTTTATTTTGCGTCTTTCACTCATGATTAAAATAAGGTTATGTTTATTGAGGTTAGTTTTTTGTTTATTTCTAATGTTTTATTACTAATGTTAGGTTATATTGTTATGTATATGCATTGGCAAGAGAAAGTTGTGTTAGTGTTTCACATCAGATTTTTTTAATATTTGAAATAACTCAGGTATGCCTACGACATTTAAACGAATAATTTTCTTACTTTCTCTTGCCTATATGAATATATAGAAGGAAAGTATTGTTTTCATGTCGACTTTTCAAAATCGAGTTTTCACCGAATCTACACGTTTTCAGACCGCCTGAACCCAAAAAACATGTTTTTAGCGATGGTCTGTGAGTGGGTGTGTGTGAACAGAATATCTCTATATCTCAGATCAGATCAGAATATCTAACGTGTGAAAAATGGATTTTATTAAGATTTCATCTTTAGTATGCACTTTAAGACAAAAGTGCATATAATCAAATTCATAGGAAATTAATAGATCTACATCTTTTATTTAGAGCATTTTTCACTACAGAGCCTAGTTTAGCATGAAAGAGTGATTTTCCGTGCTTTTAAGCCAAATTAGGCTTAATTTTCATTTTGCATCTTTCACTCGTGATTAATATGAGGTTGTGTATTTTTTTTTATTCCTAATTTGTGTACGTTGCAATCTGTTGAATTGAGAACAATAAGCAACCCCATGACCCAATCAGATGAGGATAATTGTGTATGACGTGTAAATGAGGTGCAGTCTTGTACAGACTCAGATCGACCATTCCTGAGAGAGTATGGTTAATTAAACTCCAACCATCAAAGTACACCGGCAATCACTGTCTAGTATTCAAATCCGTATAAAAGTACCTACCTTTACTAGGATTTGAACCAGGAACGTTCGTCTCCAAAAATCAGCTGTTAAACAGCCGATTTTGGCGACGACGTTACCTCTAGACCAACCCGGTGGGTTGTTATGTGTATTGAGGTAAGTTTTTTGTTTATTTCCAATGTTTTATTACTAATATTAGGTTATATTGGTTGTTATTTGCATTGGCAAGAGAAAGTTGTGTGAGTGTTTAACACCACATTTTTATCAGTTGTAATAGAAATGTACAGATATTATTGTAGTTGTTTGTGACGTCGTCGGTTTTCCCAACAAATTGTAAACGAAGAAATTTCATGATAAAAATAAAAATAATTAACAAAAATCTTTCCAGAGGAAATAACGATCTACGCGTAGCCTATAAATTTAGGCGTAGATTCTGTTATTTATCAAATCGCCGACCACAGAACAAGAAGAAGATGAAAAAGAAAGTGTAACCTTTTGTCAAAACACGTCATTCAAACAGTGTTATTAAATAAAAAAAATCTGGTGTGAAACACTCACACAACTTTCTCTTACCAATGCAAATAAAGAACAATAGAACCTAACAATAGTAATAAAACATTAGAAATAAACAAAAAAGTAACCTTAAAAAAACATAACCTTATTTTAATCATGAGTGAAAGACGTAAAATGAAAATCTACATCAGTTTGACTTAAAAATACGGAAAATCACTCTTTCACGCTAAACTAGGCTCTGTAGAGAAACATGCTTCAACTAAAAGTTGTAGATCTTTTTATTTACTATAAAATTAATTATATACACTATTGTCATAAAATCCATTATAAGGCCGAAATCTTAAAAATCGATTTTTCACACGTTTTCGTGAGAAAAAAACCACAAAATCGCTAATTACCGCTAAAATAAGCGTTATACAAAAAAAATAATTGAAATAAAAGTTGTAGGTTTTTAAATTCTCTCCAATTTTATTATACTATACATTTTTGCGCTCAAATGCACATAATAAATATAATAAAGCTGTAAAGTTAAAAAAAAAATTTGTTTATGTGAAAACAGCCTCACCAAAAATTTCAGCAAACATGGCGCCTACCCTATCTTGTTGAGCATAAAAAATTTAGTAAACCAGACGATTTTAAAAAAAGTCGTAGAACCAGTTTTTGAGAAAATCGCTAAAAAGTGAAAAATTATACGAATAAACTACTACTTCCGGTTGAACAATTTTGATGAAAATGTTCGTGTCGGGTCCGGCAGTGGTATGTAACTTAAGTTTCAAGTTTCAAGTTCGTACGATGTTCCGTTCTAGAGATATTTTGCACACACACACACACACACACGCACACACACACAGACGCACTCACATACAGACCAATCGCAAAAAACATATTGTTGTGTGGGTTGACGGGGTTAGTTTAGGTGTATATTCGGGTGAAGAGTGTATTTGTTAAAATCGACATGAAAACAATAGTTTCCTTCCTATATATTAATATTGGCAAGAGTAAGTAAATAATTGCTTTAAACACTATCTAATGACAAATTGGATTTTGATAAAATTTTATATGTACTACACTTGGTAGGTCTGAGAATAGGTTTTTATCTTTTTTTTATACCCCTAAGTGATAAGGGTGGTCCACCCCAACATTTTTTACTATTTCTTGCCTATATGAAGATATAGGAAGAAAAGTAGGCTATTGTTTTCATGTCGATTTTTTGAAATCGACTTTTCACCAGATCTACACGTTTTCAGACCCCCTGAACCCAGAGAAACATGTTTTTTGCGATTGGTCTGAGTGTGTACAGAATATCTCAAGAACAGAACATCGTACGAACTTGAAACTTAAGTTACATACCACTACTGAATCTGACACTAACATTTTCATCAAAATCAGTCAACCGGAAGTAGTAGATTCGTGTCATTTTTCACTTTTTTGCGATTTTCTCAAAGATTGGTCCTACGATTTTTTTTTTAAATCGCCACGTTCACAAAGTTTTTTATGCTCGACAAGATAGGGTAGGCGCAAAGTTTGTTGAAATTGTTAGTGAGGTTGTTTTTGCGTAAAAAATCTGTATTTTTAAGATTACAAATGAAAACAATATTTTCCTTCCCTATACATTCATACAGGGCAAGAGAGATTAAAAAAAAATATTTTACTACAAGAGGAGAGCACCACGAATTTCAGTGGAAATGCGCCTTACCGAATCCGAATCCGGTAGAGCATCGAAAATTTAAGTAAATAAGGCGATTTAAAACAAAATCGCAGATGTTTTTCACAAAAATTTTCAAAAAAATTTATAAAATTGCAGAATAATCTACTAGGCTAGTTGTGAGTCCTTGTTTTTGGAAGCGAGTCAAGGATTGCCACAAAACGCCAATAAAGTAGCATCCAAGCAGGTGAAATGAGGTTTTGTAAGAAGGGTGAAGGACTGCTCGTGGCTGGATCTAATACATAACGAGGAGGAAATTAGATCCGAGTTGGGTGTATTTAGCTTGAAGGAAAAAGTGGAGGAGTACAGGAATCAATGGAGACAACATTTGGAACGGATGCCGGAGGAGAGGATACCTCTAAAAGTGACGGAATATGTTCCAGTTGGAAGAATTTTTTTTTTTTTTTTTTTTTTTTTTTTTTGGTTGGAAGAAGTTGGAAGAAGGAATATGGGAAGACCTCGAAGAAGATGGCGGTAATCGAGATGTACGGTGTTTGTGTAGACGTACAGGATGGTTTGTGAGTTAGGAACAGGCTTACGTTTGATCATTGATAATAATAAGAAGACGAAGAAGAAGAAGAAGAAGAAGAAGAAAGAGGAGGAAGAGAAGGAGGAGAAGAAGAAGTCGGAGGAGAAGGAGGAGTAGCAGGAGCAGGAGGATCAGAAAAAGAAGGAGGAGGTGTAGCAGGAGGAGGAGGAGAAGAAGAAGAAGTCTGAGGAGGAGCAGGAGGAGGAGAAGGAGAAGAAGGAGTAGGAGTAGCATGAGGAGGAGAAGAAGAAGAAGAAGAAGAAGTCTGAGGAGGAGCAGAAGGAGGAGGAGGAGGAGCAGAAGAAGGAGAAGGAGAAGAAGAAGAAGGAGTAGCAGAAGGAGGAGGAGGAACAGAAGGAGGAGGTGGACGAGGATGAGGAGAAGAAGAAGAAGACTACTAGGCCTACTTCCGGTCCAAACGATTTTGATGAAAATGTTCTTATTGGGCTCTCTTGTGGTACCTAACTTTTAAGTTCCAAGTTTCAACTCTGTACAGTATCCTGTTTTTTGAGATATTTTATTCACACACACACACACAGCATTCGGTAAAAAAAATGGTTTTTAAGATCAAGTACCCTGAAAATGTATATTTATGGTGAAAAATCAATTTTTAAAAATCGAAATGAAAACAAAACTTTCCTTTCCTATTTGAGCGAGAGAAAATAAAAAATCTGGTGTGAAACACTCACACAACTTTCTCTTGCCAATGCAAATAATTAACAATAAACCTAACATTAGTATTAAAACATTAGAAATGAACAAAAACTAACCTCAAAAACATAACCTTATTTTAATCATGAGTGGAAGACGCAAAATGAAAATCGAACTCAGTTTGGCTTAAAAATACGGAAAATCACGCTTTCACGCTAAACTAGGCTCTGTAGAGAAAAATTCTCTAAACAAAAGTTGTAGATCTTTTAATTTTCTATAACTTTTATTATATACACTTTTGTCGTAAAATGCATACTAAGACCGAAATGTTAAAAAAATCGATTTTTCTCACGTTTTCGTGAGAAAAAAAACAGAAAATCGCAAATTACCGCTAAACTAAGCGTTATACAAAAAAATGTTTGAAACAGAAGTTGTAGGTTTTTAAATTCTCTACAACTTTTATTATATAAGTTTTTGCGCTAAAATTTATATTAAAGCCGTAATCTTAAAAAAACAACGTTTTTACGTGAAAAGAGCCTCACCGAGAATTTCAGCAGACATGGCGCCTACCCTATCTTGTAGAGAATAAAAAATTGAGTAAAATAGGCGATTTTAAAAAAAATCGTAGGACCAGTTTTTGAGAAAATCGCAAAAAACTGAAAAATTATACGAATAAACTACTACTTCCGGTTGACCGATTTTGATGAAAATGTTCGTGTCTTGTCCGGTAGTGGTATGTAACTTAAGTTTCAAGTTTCAAGTTCGTACGATGTTCCGTTCTTGAGATATTCTGTTCACACACACACACACACACACACACAGACAGACACACAGACACACAAACACACACACAGACCAATCGCTAAAAACATGTTTTTTGGATTCAGGGGGTCTGAAAACGTATAGATCCGGTGAAAACTCGATTTCGAAAAATCGACATGAAAACAATACTTTCCTTCCTATATATTCATATAGGCAAGAGAAAGTAAAAATGGTATAACGGAAAATATACAATTGTTAAGTACTAACGCAGACAATCTAAGTAAATATTGCGTATTATTACGTAACACCAGAAATTTTCTAGTAATAATATGAAATCTTAAAATAGCCTAAATTTAAAATTCTTGTCAATGTTAACAATAATATTATGATTAATAATGATTGAATTAACCAGAAGAATTCCGATGAGAAACCTTAAATCAATCAACTGCTTTGCTACACGTATGTCGTCCTAGAATGACTCATATAGGGTAGGCCTATATACAGGGTGTCACTAACATAACGTCTTCTCCTCAATATAGAATTGTGTTTTGCACGTATAGCTAATTCCAGACGATGAAGGCGGCTTCAAAGTTGTACAACATTTACTTTCTCTTGCCAATATGAATATATAGGAAGGAAAGTATTGCTTTCATGTCGATTTTAACAAATGCACCCGAATATACACCTAAACAGACCCCCTCAACAACTGCTCTCAACCAGAAGAATTCCAGAAGAAACTGCTCTCAACCAGAAGAAAGTTTTGTGTCTATACAGAATATCTCAAGAACGGAACATCGTACAAACTTGAAAGTTAAGTTACATACCACTACCGGACCCTACACGAACATTTTCATCAAAATCGGACAACCGGAAGTAGTAGTTTATTCGTGTAATTTTTCACTTTTTTGCAATTTTCTCAAAAACTGGTCCTACGATTTTTTTAAAAATCGTATGGTTCACTTAATTTTTTATGCTCTACAAGATAGGGTAGGCGCCATGTTTGCTGAAATTCTTGGTGAGGCTGTTTTCACGTAAAAATATTGTTTCCTTTTTTAAGATTGTGGCTTTATTACGCATTTTACCGCAAAAATGTCTATTATAAAAGCTGTAGAGAATTTAAAATTTTCCAACTTTTATTTCTAAAAGTTTTTTGTATAACGCTTAGTTTAGCGGTAATTAGTAATTTTCTGTTTTTTTTTCTCACGAAAACGTGTGAAAAATCTATTTTTTTAAGATTTCGGCCTTAGTATGCATTTTATGACAAAGTGTATATAATGAAATTTATAGAAAATTAATATATCTACAACTTCTGTTTTAGCATTTTTTTGTACAGTGCCTAGTTTAGCGTAAAAGAGTGATTTTTCGTATTTTAAAGCCAAACTGAGGTTGATTTTCATTTTGTGTCTTTCATATATGATTAAAATAAGATTATGTTTTTTGAGGTTAGCTTTTTATTTATTTCTAATGTTTTATTACTAATGTTAGGTTTATGTTAATTATTTGCATTGGCAAGAGAACGTTGTGTGAGTGTTTCACACCAGATTTTTTATTGCAGGAACACTTTTTAGGCATCCAGTGGAGAGAGAAGAATCTATTAGATACATTTATGCATTGTGTTAATGTTTACCTAACGTAGGTCTTTAATACAGTTGTAATACAGAAGAGGTATTCGCTGTCGATATATCAACCAACGAAGGAAGGAGTTTTGTCTATTTTAAATTAATACACATCATTGTTGTCACAACCCAAAAATAGAATTAATAAATTGAAAATTCTCTCTCTCTCTCTATTGAAATTAGTCAACTATTAGTCATGTAGCTATATTGGTGTAAAAACATGGACATGCACCTGTGCTGCAATACGCTTATCTCATACAAACATCATGTATCACAATTTCAGACGGTGTCTTCGATTGACAGACCACACTTCAACTCTTTTTTCCACATCAGCAAATGTATTGTTTCTTAGAAAATAGTTACTTCTAACAATATACTTACTGCACAAGGAGAAAGTATTGGGTCGGTTAAGAAAAATATAAACGAAAGATCAACGTACAAAAAACCGTTAATAATTCGGACTAATTACGTCCGGATTTTCAAATTTAAGCAGAAATAAGCCAAAATTCTTTAGTGGACCCGTAACTAGTACAGTGACTTTAGTCCGGCACTTCCGGAGCTCTGATGATGCCGGATTATGGATTTTTCCAGATTACCGAATAAGGATATTTTTACTGGATATAATCGGGTAATTTTTCCTTTCTCTTGCCTATATGAATATATAGGAAGGAAAGTATTGTTTTCATGTCGATCACAACAAATACACTCTTCACCGGATATACACGTTTTCAGACCTCCTGAACCCAAAAACCGTTTTTAGCGACTGGTGTGAGTGAAAAGAATATCTCAAGAACGGAACATCGTACAAACTTGAAACTTGAAACTTAAGTTACATACCACTACCGGACCCGACACGAACATTTTCATCAAAATCGGTGAACCGGAAGTAGTACTTTATTCGTGTAATTTTTCACATTTTTTCGATTTTCTCAAAAACTGGTCCTACGATTTTCTTAAAAATCGCCTGGTTTACTAAATTGTTTTATGCTCTACAAGATAGGATAGGCGCCATGTTTGCTGAAATTCTTGGTGAGGCGGTTTTCACGTAAAAAAATTGTTTTTTTAAGATAACGGCTTTAATATGCATTTTAGCGCAAAAATTTATATAGGGCCTAATAAAAGTTGTAGACAATTTCAAATCCTACAACTTTTATTACAAACATTTTTTGTATTATAATCAAATTAATAGGAAATTAAAAGCTCTGTAGATCTTTTAAATAAGTTTACTTAACTTTGGTTTAGAGCATATTTCTCTACAGAGCCTAGTTTAGTGTGAAAGAGTGATTTTCCGCGAATTTTCCGTATTTTTAAGCCAAACTGAGGTTAATTTTCATTTTGTGTCTTTTACTCATGATTAAAATTAGGTTATGTTTTTTGAGATTAGTTTTCTGTTTATTTTTAATGTTTTATTTCTAATAATAGCAGTCAGACGTTCAATCAAAAACAAAAAAATATATATTCAGGGAATCACCCTATATATAATAATATTAGAATATATTTTTCATTATTTGCATTGGCAAGAGAAAGTCGTGTGAGTGTTTCACACTAGATTGTTTTTTTTTTGTTGTTGTTCAACGTCCGATTGTTCTGCAATTACAGCTAATGCAAACGGTGAAGGATGAAATGATTTTTTGTAACGTATGAAAATATGCCGTGCCTGAGTGGGATTCCAACCCACGACAGCATGATGACAGGCGACCACGTTACCAACTACACCAATACGGCCGGCAACTTATAATTTATTAGCTTGCCCCGTCGCGGCTTTGGACGCAAAAAATGGTGTAATCACTTTTCAGCAGTTCTTGCTTTTTGAGATTTTTTTTGCTTTTGAAGATTTTTTTCCTAGTGATGTTTTTTTGATGGCATTATTGAAAATGAAAAAAAACAACCACAAAAAAAATAATTGTCAAAACCAAAAACTTAAATCTACGTTGAATAAAATAAAAGTCAAAATAAAATATCAAAGCAATTAAAAGATCACTCACCAACTGAAAGAAAATTAAAACAAATTAAAGGAACACGGAACTTTATTTTTATAAAAAACTCAACAATACAAAATCGTATCTAGATAATAATAAAATAGAATAAAATTATCATGCGATGTTGTCACCAGCTGATCCTTAGCACCACGTCGCTATTTGCTAAATCATATGACTTTATTTAAGACAAATCACATCAGCTGATTTAAAAGCACCACATTATCTAACCTCATAAAAGCCTTAATGTAGAACATAAACATTATTTTCAACCCTTTAGGGCTAACTTTTTAAGGGTTTCAATAGCCTAAAACCTGCACCGGCATCATAGTTACAACATAAAAAAACTGCCTGAAAATTGGTTCAGTAATTTAGGAGATAAAGGGGAACATACACACACACACACACACACACACACATCAAATTTCATAAAGACTGTTTTTTTAGAGGTATAGAACTTTAATTTGGCAGTACTGATTTCCATGGCGGCCATTTTGAAAACTGTTTTGTAATTTATGTTCAGTTTGGTTTGCCATTTTATAATGAATAGACTGACGCCTGGAACAACACTTGCAAATTGTGCAGATTTATTTTGAAAATCATGGTTCGGTTCGTGAAACTTATCGCGCACTACGTCCGTTTTATGATCGACATAATCATCCATCAGAGCATTTTGTTCAGTGATGAAGCCCATTTTGGTTGAATGGCTACGTGAATAAACAAAACTGCCGCATTTGGAGTGAAGGTAATCCTCGATATATTGCTGAGAAGCCTTTACATCCAGAAAAAGTGACTGTTTGGTGTGCTTTATGGGCTGGTGGAGTCATTGGTCCTTACTTCTTCAAAAATGATGCCGGGCAGAATGTTACAGTCAATGGTGACCGCTACAGAGCCATGATCAATGACTTTTTTGTTCCTGAATTGAATTGCCTTAATGTTGGAGAGCTGTGGTTTCAACAAGATGGTGCAACATATCACACAATCGATTTACCGAAGAAAACGTTTGGTGAACGCATAATTTCACGTTCTGGACCTGTAAATTGGCCTCCAAGGTCGTGCGATCTAACACCGCTGGACTATTTTCTGTAGAAGTATGTGAAGTCGCTAGTCTATGCCAATAAGCCACAGACAATAGATGACTTGGAAGGCAACATTCACCGCGTTATTACCAATATACGGCCCCAAATGCTGCAAAAAGTGGTCACAAATTGGACGTCACGATTGGACCACATCCGAGCCAGCCGCGGCGGCCACATGCCGGAAATTATTTTTAAATAACAATGGCAAATAATTATCTTTAAAATGAAACCAATCCCACGTCAATTGTTCAATTATTCTGTGTTTTATTTCATTTTAAAGTTCTATACCTCTAAAAAAACAACCTATATTTATATAGCTTATGTACAAAAAGATACGCACTGCAACATGTGCAATGAAAATATGCTGGTGTAATTTTTTACACATAATTTCAGCAGATGCATTTTCCAGGAAGGTAAACGATTCGCAATAACATTTAAAAAACAATCGTGTTTTTTATTTAAACTGTACGCTGTATTCAACTAATCGCACAATATTTGTTTACGCATTTATTTAATTTTGTATTATTTAATTCATTATTTGCGCGTTTTCTTCATTGTTTCTAATTAAGTATTTGATTACAACTATTCTACCAGTAAATTGTATGCGTAATAATTAAAATTATTTTCCCGCGAATTTTGTTGCCAATACTTAACTCTCTCGTGTCCGAAAAAGTAAAAATACATTTTTACTTTCTCTTGCCTATATGAATATATAGGAAGGAAAGTATTGTTTTCTTGCCGTTTTTTGAAAATCGAGTTTTCACCGGATCAACACGTTTTCAGACCCCCTGAACCCAAAAAACATGCTTTTAGCGATTGGTCTGAGTGTGTGTGTGTGAACAGAATATCTCGAGAACGAAACATCGCATGAACTTGAAACTTAAGTTACATACCACTACCGGACCCTACACGAACATTTTCATCAAAATCGGTCAACCGGTAGTAGTAGTTTATTCGTATAATTTTACACTTTTTTGTGATTTTCTCAAAAACTGGTCCTACGATTTTTTTAAAAATCGCCTAGTTTACTCATTTTCTTATTCTCTACAAGATAGAGCCATGTTTGCTGAAATTCTTGGTGAGGCTGTTTCACGTATCACAATAGTTTTTTTAATAGTACGGCTTAAATATGCATTTTACCACAAAAATGTATATAATAAAAGTTGTAAAAAATTTAAAATTCTACAACTTTTATTTCAAACATTTTTTTGTATAACGCTTTGTTTGGCAGTAATTAGCGATTTTTTTTCTCTCTAGAAAACGTGTGAAAAATCGATTTTTTTAAGATTTCGGCCTTAGAATGCATTTTATGACAAATGTATATACAATAAAATTTATAGGAAATTAAAAGCATTTCATTTAAAGTTCAAACTTTCAAAGTTTGAACTTTCATTTAAAGCATTTTTCTCTACAGAGCCTAGTTTAGCGTGAAAGCGTGATTTTCTGTATTTTTAAGCCGAACTGAGGTTGATTTTCATTTTGCGTCTTTCACTCATGATTAAAAAAGTTATGTTTTTGAGGTTAGTATTTTGTTTATGTCTAATGTTTTATTACTAATTTTAGGTTTATTGTTAATTATTTGCATTGGCAAGAGAAAGTTGTGTCAGTGTTTCACACCTAATTTTTTTGGTTTAGAAAAATGAAGAGGACATTTTTTCGATTATCAAAAATTTCTAATTACGTACATTTGAATTAGTAAGATCAAACCAACTACTGATAATGAGGAAGGAAACACACACACACACACACACACACAAAGTTCATTAAATTATTATTAAATGAAATTTCAGCCATCCACGTGCGTAGATTAAAAAGCCGGTAAGAACTAATTTAACTTTTTCTAAAAATAATATTTCCATTTAAATTTAAAAAACAATTACCTATAGTGTTCAATTACATTGTTTAACAGGTACGACAGAATAACTTAAGCTACATACAAAAGTTAATTTAACGATCCACATTTTATGAACTGGAAATAAATAATTAGGTTCCGCGCATGCGCATAATGTAACTACATACATATTATTAATAAATTCAAACGAATACCCGGAAGGATTCAACGAAAATTATTATTATTATGTAATTACGATTATAATTTAGCTTAATTTAATCGTTATGAACTTTAGTTAATTGTTTAAGGGGCTCCGCCCCTAAACGTTGTAATTTAGGCACTTAATTAAAGTTAGGCCTAAACATACTTAGTTTCACTACAGAGTAGAAAAGCGGTAGGTCTACGCCAATTTTACAAAAATATGGTGTGAAACACTCACACGACTTTTCCTTGCCAATGTAAAATTAACACGTCACCGAATTTTTATCGTGATTAAATGGACGCTAGATGAAAATCAACTACTGTACAACTTAAAAACAGTAAAATAAACAGTTTTTCTTACTTTCTGTTGCCTATATCAATATTATCGAAAGGAAAGTATTGTTTTCATCTCGATTTTAACAAATACACTCTTCACCCGAATATACACCTAAACAGACCCCCTCAACCCACACAACACATGTTTTTAGCGATTGGTCTGTGTGTCTCTGTGTGTGTATACAAAATATTTCAAGAACGGAACATCGTACGAACTTGAAACTTGAAACTTAAGTTACATACCACTACCCGACCCGATACAAAAACTTTCATCAAAATTGGTCAACTGGAAGTAGTAGCCTAGTTTATTCGCATAATTTTTTACTTTTTTTGCGATTTTCTCCAAAACTGGTCCTACGATTTTTTCAAAAATCGCATCATTTAGGCTACTTAATGTTTTATGCTCTACAAGATAGAGTAGGCGCCATGTTTGCTGAAATTCTCGGTGAGGCTGGTTTCACGTAAAGAAACAGTTTTTTTTAAGACTACGGCTTTAATATGCATTTTTGCGCAAAAATTTATATAATAAAACTAGTAGAGAATTTAAAACCCTACAACTTTTATTCCAACATTTTTTTGTATAACGCTTAGTTTAGCAATAATTAGCCATTTTCTGTCTCTTTTCTCACGAAAACGTGTGAAAAATCGATTTTTTAAAGATTTTGGCCTAAGTATGCATTTTACGACGAAAGTGTATATAATCAATTTTATAGGATATAAGAAGATCTACAACTTTTATTTAAACATTTTTCTCTACACAGCCTAGTTCAGCGTGTAAGAGTGATTTTCCGTATTTTTAAGCCGAACTGATGTCGATTTTCATTTTGCGTCGTTCACTCATGATTAAAATAAGGTTATGTTTTTTGAGGTTAGTTTGTTTATTTATTTCTAATGTTTTATTACTAATGTTACGATTATTGTTAATTATTTGCATTGGCAAGAGAAAGTTGTGTGAGTGTTTCACACCAAATTTTTTTTTTTTAGCTTTTATGTGTTATCGGGAACTGTACATTGTTGACAACTATCCAATTTGAACGCTGTATTTTTGAAGTGGAATAGACATGAGTTTGAACAGGGAACCCCAGTAGAGTTTGTTCATGGATGGCTGTCAACTGGTCACCATACAATGTCGCTTGCCCAACCGGTGTTACTTAACAAATAATAGCGACACTCCACCAGCTGACTGACTGGGCTGGGCCGAAGGCCTTACTAGAATTTTTTTTTTGTAATTCTTAATAAATGTGTACGTTGCAATTAGTTCAATTGAGAACAATAAGCAACCCCATGACCCAATGAGGTGAGGATGATGTGTATGACGTGTAAATGAGACTGTGTAGTCTTCTACAGACTGAGAGAGTGGTTAATTGAACCCCAACCATCAAAGTACACCAACAACCACCGTCTAGCATTCAAATCTGTATAAAAGTAACTACCTGTACTAGGATTTGAACCGGGATCCTTCGTCTCCGAAAATCAGCTGTTAAACAGCTGATTATGGCGACGACTTTACCTCTAGACCAACCACCCGGTGGGTTATCCGAATCCGTGTTGAAGATTTGATGAAGGCGATACCTTGGGGGTCACCAACCGATCGCTCGTAGAAATTGTAAGGAGCGGGATACTTCAGAGAAAATTTTAAACGAAGAAAGTGTGTGTAAATTTTAATTTAAATAAATGGCGGCTCTTTTAAATGTGAGTGTAGTGTATATGTGCGGCCTTTTTTTACGGCTCTTTAAATTTTTAATGTGTCTGTGGCCTTTTTTTTGTACGGCTCTTTTAAATGTTATTATGTACGGCCTTTTTTTTGTATTTATAATGTGGGATTCAGTTTCAGTGAAGGGCGGACTACAAAGAAGAAGAGGTCAGTAGGGCTATCTGTGATTAAACGTAGCCGTGGAATGGCAGGTTCCGTAGTACTTCCGGCGGATGCGGCGTAGCATAGATGGAATTAATGCTGGGAAATGGAGAATCCTTTCCCACGTCGTGTAGCTTCCGAGAGGTGTTGTGGATGAAGTCCTCAATCGAGGGCAGAAGAAGGTGCTCCTGAACAATAGAATTGGGGATGAGGTAGTGGAAGTTTGAAATAGCTCGAAGGATCCTATTATGTAGAGCGCAAAAATTGCTCTTGTTAGACGGGGACAGCAATGGCCACCAAACGGGTGAGCCATACAACAGAAACGACCGAATGACGGCTGTGTAGATCAGGAGTCTGATAGATTTGTTCAGGCAAGTAGAACGTAGAAGAGGAGCCAGGATGAAGAAGAGGACCCTACCCTGGCGTACCCTATCTTTCGCGAATTTGGTGAAAGTGAGACACCTATCCAGCGTCACCCCTAAGTATCTCACACTAGAGGCCCACTCCAGTCGATGTCCTGATATCTCCAGTTGAGCAGGCATCTTCCTTCTTCTGGTGAAGCAGATAGCCTCACACTTCGTGGGGTTAAGGGATAACTTCCCGGTGGGTTATAAAATTATATGAATTTTAAAACATTGCAATATGAATTCTATTTCCGAAATGGATCGCTCACTAATAAAGAATACAGTTTTATTACTATTCTTTAAATGATACCTGGAAAAAATAAAATGTAGAGTGAATCGGGGGAATTGGTTGAATTGATTTCAATAAACCAGTTTATTTAATCCGCCGATCTAAGCCTAGTACTAACACACGAGTAAATTGTTATCAGTGACGTACACCTTTATAAAATTTCATTATCAACACAATCCACAGTATTCGATCTGCAATTCAAAATATTACTTTCTGTTTATGATAAGACATAAAAATATGTGTTTGATTATTTTGTCATTGAAACAACTGAACTTTATTGTTCTTTGCACTCTTTCGTGAATCGGTTTCTATATTATTATTATTATATCTTCTATATAGGGTGATTCAAAACTATACGGTAATCTTTTCGGATCTCACTCTATAGCAAAAAATCTGGTGTGAAACACTCACACAACTTTCTCTTGCCAATTCATATAATGACCAATATAACCTAACATTAGTAATAAACAAAAAACTAAACTCAAAAAACATAACCTTACTTTAATCATAAGGGAAAGACGCAAAATGAAAATCGATCTTAGTTTGCCTTAAAAATACGGAAAATCACTCTTTCACACTAAACTTGGCTCCGCACAGACGAATGCTCAAAATAAAAGTTGCAGATCTTTTAATTTTCTATAAATTTGATTATATACACTAACCGTTATACAAAAAAAATGTTTAAAATAAAAGTTGTAGGATTTCAAATTCTCTACAATTTTTATTATATAAATTTTTGCGTTAAAATGCTTATTAAAGCCGTAATCTTAAAAAAAACAACGTTTTTACGTAAAAACAGCCTCACAAAGAATTTCAGCAAAAGTGGCGCCTACCCTATCTTGTAGAGCATAAAAAATTAAGTAAATGAGGCGATTTAAAAAAAATCGTAGGACCAGTTTTCGAGAAAATCGCAAAAAAGTGAAAAATGACACGAATAAACTACTACTTTTGGTTGACCGATTTTGATAAAAATGTTCGTGTCGGGTCCGGTAGTGGTATGTAACTTAAGTTTCAAGTTTGTACGATGTTCCGTTCTTGAGATATTTTGTATACACACACACAAACACACACACAAACACACACACAGACCAATCGCTAAAAACATGTTTTTTGGGTTCAGGGGGTCTGAAAACGTTAGATCCGGTGAAGAATGTATTTGTTAAAATCGACATGAAAACAATACTTTCCTTCCTATATATTCATATAGGCAAGAGAAAGTAAAAATAAAAAAAAAAAGTTTATATAAACATATGCCTGAAAACGCTTAGTTAGCGAGTTACGGCTAGCGAAAAATTTCACCTAGAACTCTGTACCCTCGGTTAAGTAAGGCCGTATAAAAAATGTTAAAGGTAGTTACAAAGATACAAATACGATTGTTTCTTGTGTTTTTTAATGTAAAAAATTGAATAAAATTGGTTCCACAGCTGTAAATGCAATACTTTCAGAGATATCTTACATAAAACACAAGAATCGGTGCAAAGAAATAACACATTTTTGTGTTTAACGTAAGATTACTTCCATAAATGGTAAATAAAGGTGTATTTTTTCTTAAATAAATTTGTAGAAAATTTAATTCTGAAAAGATTCATGTGAATTACTCAGGAAAAAATAAATAGATATTGAAATTTCGCTTTATTTAAAATCGAAACAGACGCACATTCTTAACTGCATAAAATATTAGGTTGGGAGTAACAGCTGATCATTATCAGCTGTTACTCCCAAACTAAATATTTTTTTTTATTCATTTATTTAACGTCGCATCAACTGCTATGTTGATTAGTGACGACGTTGAGGTGTAACTGTGCATAATGACGATGAAATGATTTTTTTGTAACGTATGAAAAAATGCCATGCCTGAGTGGGATTCAAACCCAGGGCCGCATGATGAGAGGCGAGCACGTTACCAACTACGCCAATGCGGCCGGAAAACTAAATATTAGTTAATATATTTTTATGCAATTAAGACCAATCGCTAAAAACATGTTTTTTGTGTTCATGGGGTCCAAAAACGTGTATAGTTCAGCCGCTCTAAGTTTGCTCCTACTGTCAACAAACCAAAACCACCTACTACAGGGTGCACGCTAGAGTCCGCGACTTTACGGATGTCGTATTCCTATTAAGTTAACTATTTTTTAAATTATAAGTACTGAAAGTACTAAAAACATCAGTCATGATATGATGTAGGCCTAACAATATAATTTAGAAAAATACTTTTAAAAGTATTTTGTATTTAAATACTTTTGAAAGTATTTTGTTGTTACTTTTTAATCAGCGTGTACACATTTTTATACAATGCGCATGCTCAGTGACGTCATTATTTGTTTACATTAGGAGCAAACTTAGAGAGGCTGGACTGTAGATCCGGTGAAAACTCAATTTCGAAAAATCGACATGAAAACAATACTTTCCTTCCTATATATTCAAATAGGCAAGAGAAAGTAAAAATTAACAATTTTCAGCAAAAATCGGGGTAGTCTATTCTGAAAATTACAATCGAGGATTTTATTCACCAAAAACAAATTACTGTATAAGTCATTTAGTTGGAAATGACGTCATGATTGACGCTTTTCGAATAAACCAAGAAATGAGCTATAATTGTAATATTGATCCAAATAAATTTACAACTACAAATAAATTATCCTAAACTTATTTAATTCATTCTTAGAACATTAATTTTACTACAAGGTTTTTTTTTAGATAAATCTTAAAAATATAGTTAGGACAAAAATGTATTTCCTCTTTGTTTGTTTAGGATAATTACCGACTGGAAATTCCAAGAATTTTCATTTCATTTTCCTGTAATATGCATACTTACGTGCATTAGCCCTTTTTAAATTACTAGTCTACATATTTCATAAAATGTAATTTCCCTATTTCTAACATGTAAGTTTAAATCTTTATATTTTCCTTTTTTTCTTAGCTTGATAATGTGTTATTATATTACAGTTGTTGTTGTTTAGGTCATCAGCCAAAAGGCTGGTTTGAACCTCTAGAGGTTTTACTAAGTAAAACGAGGAGTGAGATGGTTTACAATTGCCTTCCTCACTGAGTGGAAAACTACGCTTATCAGCATGCCGAGCCCTCTGAAAAGCACATATTTTCCACTCTGCAAATGACACCTTCACTTCATTCACCACAGGGTCTGGCTGTATAATGAAATTCATTACTTTCAGAGGAGATAACTCTGATTAGTGTATTTTACACCTCTACCTCTTCTGTTCTTAAATGATTCAGTCATTTAATTGGCTGACCATGTGATAAGAAACAGAACTATTTATTTTAGCCCTGCAACTAACAGATCGAGTGTAAATAATTTGACACTCCACCTGTCTGTTATGGGCAGTATATTACAGTATGAATTATATAGATATTTTTTTTGTTCCCTAACGTCTGTACGTTGCAATCAGTTCAATTTAGAACAATAAGCAACCCCATGACCCAATGAGATGAGGATGACGTGTAAATGAGACTGTGTAGTCTTCTACAGCAGGGGTTCTCAACCTTACAGGCTCTGTGCCTCCCTTAGTAGACTGACTTTTCGTCACGCCTCCCCTGTACTATTACCCCCTTATATGGTCAACACAAGTAAACCTACTTAGTAGAATTTCAATTTGTAACTATAGCGAGTTTAGGGATGGGATAAAGGTTAAGACTTGCAGGTAATACAATTAAATATTTGAAAACTTTTTACAAAATGTTTAAAACTACCTTCAATACATTTTTTAACATACAGTCAAATCACAGAACCAAAAAACTTAGTATATAATTGTTCAAACTACGAGTATAACATTGAGTGTTGTACAATAAAATAATGGTGTTAACCTGGGTTAATAATAGCTTTTTTTCTATTCTAATACAATGACGCCCCCCAGGTTGAGAAACCCTGTTCTACAGAGTGAGAGAGTATGGTTAATTGAACCCCAATCATCAAACTACACCCACCGGTAACCACTGTCGTCTAATATTCAAATCCATATAAAAGTAACTACCTTTACTAGGATTCGAACCAGGAACCTTCGTCTCCGATTATATGATTATGTAAGATTACATTAATTATATAATCTTTAAAATTTTGGTGTAAAACACTCACACGACGTTCTCTTGCCAATGTAAATAATGAAACATGTTGTTGTGTTGTTTAGGTCATCAGCCTGTAGGCTGGTTTGAACCTGTAGAGGTTTTACTAAGTAAATCGAGAAGTGAGGCGGTTTACCTTTGCCTTCCTCACTGAGTGAAAAATTACCCTTATCAGCATGCCAGGCCCTCTGAAAAGCATATATTTTCCACTCTGCAAAAGACACTTTCACTTCATTCACCACAGGGTCTGGCTGCATAATGAAATCCATTACTTTCAGAGGAGATAACTCTGATTAGTGTCTTTTACAACTCTACCTCTTCTGTTCTTAAATGATTCAGTCATTTAATTGGCTGACCATCTGATAAGAAACAGAACTATTTATTTTAGCCCTGCAACTAACAGATTGAGTGTAAATAATTTGACACTCCACCTGTCTGTTATGGGCAAAATGAAACATATAACCTATGATTGTTAAATAATAATTACAATGCCATTAGTTTTTCGGTTCAGTAATACCAGAAGAATATAAATTTACAGAGGTTACACTTTTAAAGTAGAAAACGTTGTAAAATGAAAAACTTAACCTAATTCTTTAATCATGAATGAAAAGACGGAAAACGAAAATCAACCTCAGTTTCACTAAAAAATACAGAAAATCAGTAATTTCCCTAAACTAGGCTCAGTAAAGAAAAATGTTTGAAATGAAAGTTGTAAGTTTCTTTTGATTTCCTATAACTTTAATTAATTACGCATACGTTTGTCATAAAATGCGTAGCCTTCTAAGGCCGCTATCTTAAAAAAAAACATTTTTTCTACGAGAGCCCCCCCCAACTTGGCGCAAACCCCAACTCCCAACTTGGGAGAGCCCCCCCCGTCAGCAAACTTGGCGGATACCATATCTTGTGGAGCATAAAAATTGTATTAAATGAGGCGATTTAAAAAAAAAAAAATCTGGTGTGAAACACTCACACGACTTTCTCTTGCCAATTGAAATAATGAACAATATAACCTAATATTAGTAATAAAACATTAGAAAAAAACAAATAACTAACCACCATAAACATAACCTAATTTTAATTATGAGTGAATGACGCAAAATGAAAATTAACCTCAGTTTGGCTTAAAAATACGGAAAATCAATCTTTTACGCTAAACTAGGCTCTGTAGAGAAAAATGCTTTAAATAAAAACTTTAGATCTTTTAATTTCCTATAAATTTTGTTTAAATAGGTGCTACACTTTTGTCGTAAAATGCATACTAAGGCCGAAATCTTAAAAAATCGATTTTTCACACGTTTTCGTGAGAACAAAACAGAAAATCGCTAATTACCGCTAAACTAAGCGTTATAAAAAAATGTTTAAATAAAAGTTGGAGGATTTAAAAAAATTCTCTATAACTTTTATTAGGCTATATACATTTTCGCACTAAAATGCATATTAAAGCCGGTTTCTTAAAACAACAATATTTTTACGTGAAAACAGCCTCACCAAGAATTTCAGCAAACATAGCGCCTACCCTATCTTGTAAAGCATAAAAAATTTAGTAAACCAGGCGATTTTTAAAAAAATCCTAGGACCAGTTTTTGACAAAATCGCAAAAAGGTGAAAAATCACACAAATAAAGTACTACTTCCGGTAAACCGATTTTGATGAAAATGTTCGTATCGGTCCCGAAGTATCACTCACTTAATAAAAAAATTGTTTAAAACATGATTTTTTTGGGTTGAGGGGGCCTGAAAACGTGTAGTAGGCTAGCTACTATATCTGGAGAAAACTCGATTTTTAAAAATCTACATAAAAACAAAATTCTCCTATTCTATATATTCATATAGACCAAGCAAAAGTAAAAATCCATGTAAATTAACTTGATAGTGGTAGCTATATATATAGCTATATATATAGCTATATATATATATATATATATATATATAGCTTGCCCATAACAGACAGATGGAGTGTCAAATTATTTACACTCAATTTGTTCGTTGCAGGGCTAAAATAAATAGTTCTGTTTCTTATCACATGGTCAGCCAATTAAATGACTGAATCATTTAAGAACAGAAGAGGTATAGGTGTAAAAGACACTAGTCAGAGTTATCTTCTCTCAAAGTAATGCATTTCATAATACAGTTGGATTGTGTGGTGAATGAAGTGAAGGTGTCATTTACAGAGTGGAAAATATGTGCTTTTCAGAGGGCTCGGCATGCTGATAAGCGTAGTTTTCCACTCAGTGAGGAAGGCAATGGTAAACCACCTCACTCCTCGTTTTACTTAGTAAAACCTCTAGAGGTTCAAACCAGCCTTTCGGCTGTTGACCTAAACAACAAGTGGTAGCTATATATATAAGTCAAGAAGGGAATCTAACTAGACATTTTCCATGTCTTCCAAAAACAAGAAATTCCATTTTCTCACTTGAAATGCACATATTATTGTTTTATTATATCCTTAACAAAAATTATTAAAATTTACCCTCATCCCCTAAAAGCAAGTTGGGGGTTGAAAAACAGCCACTTCTTTCAAAAATCAAAACCCGGCTTTACGTTCATAAATTTGTAAGAAAACATTTTTTTCAACAAAAATTTCTCTAATAGAAAAATTATTATCAACATAAAAATAAAATTGTATTTTTACTTCTTCTTGGCCAATATGAATAAACAGCGAAGGAAAATATTTTTTTCAGACCCCCTGAACGCAAAAAAAATTATATTTTTAGCGATTTGTTCTGTATGTGTGTATGTAAACGAAATGTCTCAAGAACGGAACATCGTACAAAGTTAAAACTTGAAACTTAAGTTACGTATCACAAGGGTACCTGACACGAACATTTTCATTAAAATCGGTCAACCGGAAGTAGTAGTTTATTCGTGTCATTTTTCACTTTTTTGCGATTTTCTCAAAAACTGGTCCTGCGATTTTTTTTATAATCGCCTGGTTTACTAAATTTTTTATGCTCTACAAGATAGGGTAGGCGCCATGCTTGCTAAAATTTTTGGTGAGGCTGTTTTCACGTAAAAACATTGTTTTTTTTTAAGATAGCGGCTTTATTATGCAAATTACCGCAAAAATGTATAATAAAAGTTACAGAGAATTTAAAATCCTACAACTTTTAATTCAAAAATTGTTTTGTATAACGCTTAGTTTAGCGGTAATTAGCGATTTTCTGTTTTCTTCTCACGAAAACGTGTGAAAAAATCGATTTTTTTTTAAGATTTCGGCCTTAGTATGCATTTTACGACAGAAGTGTATATAATCAAATTTAAAGAAAATTAAAAGATCTACAACTTTTATTTTAAGCGATTTTTTGTACAGTGTCTTTTTTCCATTCTTAGTTCAGTGTGAAAGAGCGATTTTTCGTATTTTTACGCCAAACTGAGGTTGATTTACATTTTGCGTCTTTCATATAAAATGATTAAAATTAGGGTATGTTTATTGAGGTTAGTTTTTTTGTTTATTTCTAATGTTTTATTACTAATGTTAGGTTTATTGTTAATTATTTGCATTGGCAAGAGAAAGTTGTGTGAGTGTTTTACACCAGATTTTTTTATTATTTAATCACTCACTGAGATAAAAACCTTCATAAAAGTGATTTTATTTATTTAAAAAACCGAATTCTGAACGAGATATTAAAATATTTAAAATTAAATTTTTTTTACAAATATTGTCGATATTTCTAAATAATTGTTTTCGTTTTTATTGATTTATTGACGTAACACAAAATTTTATTAATAAAATTTATATTACATTTTCTTTAGAATCATTTTAGTAAACATACCGAAATAGCAAAAAAATCAATTTTAGAAAATTTCGACAGTAAGCTCTTACAAAAAGAAATTGTAATTAGAAGTAGGATTTGAAGCAACTTTTAAAAAATATATTTATAATTAAAAAAAATCTGGTGTGAAACACTCACACAACTTTCTCTTGCCAATGAAAATAATTAACAATAAACTTAACAATTGTAATAAAACATTAGAAGTAAACAAAAAACTTACCTCAATAAACATAACCTTATTTTAATTATGAGTGAAAGACGCAAATGAAAATCAACCTCAGTTTGGCTTTAAAATACGGAAAACCATTCTTTCACGCTAAACTAGCCTCTTTAGAGAAAAATGTTCAATATAAAAGTTTTAATCTTTTAATTTCCTATAAATTTTTATATTTATTATTATTATTTATTTATTTTTTTATTTATTTTGTATACATTTTTTTTATATTTGATTAAAAAAACAGGAAATCGCTAATTACCGCTAAACTAAGCGTAATACAAAAAAATGTTTGAAATAAAAGTTGTAGGATTTTAATTTTTTTGCAACTTTTATTATAAACTAGATTTTTGCGCTAAAATGCATATTAGAGCTGCAATCTAAAATAAACAAATTTTTTACATGAAAACAGCCTGACCAAG
This sequence comes from Catonia carolina, assembly GCA_035578175.1. NCBI lineage: Eukaryota > Metazoa > Arthropoda > Insecta > Hemiptera > Achilidae > Catonia > Catonia carolina. The sequence goes on along the minus strand of JAQMRL010000025.1, from coordinate 806,713 downwards.
AATTTCAGCAAACATTGCGCCTACCCTATCTTATAGATCATAAAAAATTAAGTTAATAAGGCGATTTAAAAAAAAATCGTATGACCAGTTTTTGAGAAAATCGGAAAAAATGAAAAATTACACCAATAAACTAACTACTTCCGGTTGACCGATTTTGATGAAAATGTTTGTGTCTTGTCCGGTAGTGGTATGTAACTTAAGTTTCAAGTTCGTACGATGTTCCGTTCTTGAGATATTTTGTTTACACACACACTCACAGACCAATCGCTAAAAACATGTTTTTTGGGGGGTTCAGGGGGTCTGAAAACGTGTAGATCCGGTGAAAACTCAATTTCGAAAAATCGACATGAAAACAATACTTTCATTCCTATATATTCATATAAGCAAGAGAAAGTAAAAATATCAATTTAAAAAAATTTTGACAGTACGCTCTCAAAAAAAGAAATTATAATTAGAAGGATTTGAAGCATGTTTTAAAAAATATATTTATAATTAAAAAAAATTATGAATAATAATTAAGTGTGTCTGTTCCTCCAATCAAGTGATTGACTTGTAAAGTTTAATGAATACGTATCATTTTCTATAGATTTTAAATAAGTGAGATGAAAACTTTTTAGTTTCAATTATTTTGTTTATTCTGATGATGTGGATCCACCAAAACACGTGTAAGTAACAATAAAAATAAAAATTAACGCAGTTTAAAAAAAGGTTAGGTATAATTAAATAAATTCATTATACAAAATAAAATAATATACTTACAGTTATTTCTGTCGCCTCCAAAAAGTGCATGAAATCTGAGAAAATCAGGTCGTCCACCGAAATGAGTACCTTTCGTAATAAGAACTTCCTTAATTAAAGGAAATGTATTAACCACAACGCACATTGAATCACCTAATTGCATACTGTAAATATTTCCGTAAATTTTAGAAAGTTGAGTAAACGCTTGAAAAGGGCTCGCATGTTTTCCAAGGAGATGAAGATCTCCGAGTATGAACCAAGGTTTAGGTCCAGGAGGTCTACTAGAGAGAGGATCAGGGGGGTTCTGGAAACGTCTCCGTTTCAGGAGATAGCAGAAGAGCACAAGTAGTACCAACGTGATGGTAACCAACGACATGTCTGCAGCAACAGCGTTCGCCACCCCACCTTAAGGTCTTGTCCCCCCCTCCACCACACCCCTCATGAACGATTGTTAGGACAAATCGGCGATAAACTGGGAATACAGGGTGGGGGTGGTTATAGGTTATACATCCAACGAGCCCTCTCTGCTGTACACAACCAGGACCAGTGTTACAGTTTAGAAAACGTAGGACAGTGTGTTGTGTTTATCAAGACGTTTACTTGACTATCATCCCCGGCCGGCAACCCTTATACTACATTCATTCTATTATATCCGGTAAGTACAAAAAAAAAAACAACCACCTAATTTTATATTACTATTATTTATTTAAAATTAAAACCATTCTCTTAACGTTTAACTTAAACCTATCAATGTGTTGTTGTGTTTAAGTCAACAGCCGAAAGGCTGGTTTGAACCTGTAGAGGTTTTACTAAGTAAAACGACGAGTCAGGTGGTTTACAACTGCCTTCCTCACTGAGTGGAAAATTACGCTTATCAGCATGCCGGGCCCTCTGAAAAGCACATATTTTCCACTCTGCAAATGACACCTTCACTTCATTCACCACAGGGTCCAACTGTATAATGAAATTAATTACTTTCAGAGGAGATAACTGTGATTAGTGTCACAGTACACCTCTACATCTTCTCTTCTAAATAATCCAGGCATTTAATTGGCTGACCATGTGATAAGAAACAGAACTATTTATTTTAGCCCTGCAACGAACAGATTGAGTGTAAATAATTTGACACTCCACCTGTTATGAGCAGAAACCTATCAATAAAACATAATTTAAAATTTTTTTTAAATAATATGTATTGGACTTTTAGGTTAGAAGTAGTGGGAAGGAGGGTCGGGGGACCGTTAACTAACAGAATATAACTTATTGTACCCTCACGTGACCACGTCTAACCTAAAAGACCAATACATATTATTTTTACTTTCTCTTGCCTAATATGAATATATAGGAAGGAAAGTATTGTTTTCATGCCGACTTTAACAAATACAATCTACACGGGATCTAAACGTTTTCAGCCGGCCGCGTTGGCGATGTTGGTAACGTGCTCGCCTCTCATCACGCGGTCTTGGGTTCGAATCCCACTCGGGCATGGCATTTTTTCATACGTTACAAAAATTCATTTCATCCTTCACCGTCTGCATTAGCAGCAATTTGCAAAACAGTCGGACGTTAAACCAAAAAAAAAAAAATAAATAAACGTTTTCAGACCCCCTGAACCCAAAAAAACATGTTTTCAGCGATTGGTCTGTGTGAACAGAATATCTCAAGAACGGAACATCGTACGAACTTGAAACTAAAACTTTAAGTCATGTACCACTAACGGACCAAACATGAACATTTTCATCAAAATCGGACAACGGGAAATAGTAGTTTATTCGTGTAATTTTTCACTTTTTTGCAATTTTCTCAAAAACTGGTCCTACGATTTTTTTAAAAATCGCCTGGTTTACTTAATTTTTTATGCTCTACAAGATAGGGTAGGTGCCATGTTAGCTGAAATTCTCGGTGAGGCTGTTTTCACGTAAAAACATTATACATCCAACTAACCTAGCCTCTGTACTGTTGTAAACTACAACCACTGTTACAGTTTAGAAAACGTAGGACAGTGTGTTGTGTTTATCAAGACGTTTACTTGAATCATCCCCGGCCGATAATCCTTATTCTTTCATTCATTCAATCATATCCGGAAAGTACACACAAAACAACCACTTAATTAATTATATTAGGCTACTATATTTTTAAAATCATCCTCTTAACATTTAACAAAACCTATCAATAAAACATAAATTAACCTTTTAAGGACTATGTTTTTCACCCTAGAACTTTTTTTTTTATTCCTAATATGTGTACGTTGCAATCTGTTGAATTGAGAACAATAAGCAACCCCATCACCCAATCAGATGAGGATGATATGTAGCCTATGACGTGTAAATGAGGTGTAGTCTTGTACAGACTCAGGTCGACCATTCCTGAGAGAGTATGGTTAATTGAACCCCAACCATCAAAGTACACCGGTAACCACTGTCTAGTATTCAAATCCGTATAAAAGTAACTACCTTTACTAGGATTTAAACCAGGAACCTTCGTCTCCGAAAATCAGCTGTTAAACAGCTGTTTCGGGCGACGACTTCACCTCTAGACCAACCCGGTGGGTTATATATTATTATTTAATAAAACAAAAATTTAAAATTTAAAAAAAATAATATGTATTGGACTTTTAGGTTAGAAGTAGAGGGAAGGAGGGTCGGGGGACCGTTAACTAACAGAATATAACTTATTGTACCCCCACGTGACCACGTCTAACCTAAAAGACCAATACATATTATTTTTACTTTCTCTTGCCTAATATGAATATAGGAAGGAAAGTATTGTTTTCATGCCGATTTTAACAAATACACTCTTCACCGGATCTACACGTTTTCAGACCCCCTGAACCCAAAAACATATTTTTAGCGATTGGTCTGTGTGTGTGTGTGTGTGTGTGTTTGTGTGTGTGAACAGAATAACTCAATAACGGAACATCGTACGAACTTGAAACTTAAGTTACATACCACTACCGGACCCGATACAAACATTTTCATTAAAATCGGTCAACCGGAAATAGTAGTTTATTCGTGTAATTTTTCACTTTTTTGCGATTTTCTCAAAAACTGGTCCTACGATGTTTTTGAAAATCGTCTGGTTTAATAAATTTTTTATGCTCTACAAGATAGAGTAGGCGTCATGCTTGCTGAAATTCTATGTGAGGCTGTTTTCACGTAAAAACATTATACATCCAACTCGTAGCCCTCTCTACTGTTGTTCATTACAATCAGTGTTACAGTTTAGAAAACGTAGGACAGTGTGTTGTGTTTATCAAGGCGTTTACTTGACCCGTCTACCATCCCCGGCCGGCAACCCTTATAGTACATTCATTAAATTACACCCGGTAAGTACACAAAAAAACCACCTAATTTTATAATAATATTATTTATTTAAAATTAAAACCATTCTCTTAACATATAACTAAACCTATCAATAAAACACAAATTTAAATAAAAAATCTGGTTGTGAAACACTTACACGACTTTCTCTTGCCAATGCAAATATTTAACAATAAAACCTAACATTAGTAATAAAACATTAGAAATAAACAAAAAAAAATAACCTCAATTAACATAACCTTATTTTAATCATGAGTGAAAACGCAAAATGAAAATCAACCTCAGTTTGGCTTAAAAATACGGAAAAATCATTCTTTCTCGCTAAACTAGGCTTTGTAGAGTGTATTTTATATACAAAGACACAGACACACACACACACACACAATCGCTAAATATATGTTTTTTGGGTTCAGGGGTATGAAACGTGTAGATCCGGTGAAATATCGATTTCGAAAGTAAAAATCTGGTGTGAAACAGTCACATAACGTTCTCTTACCAATGCAAATAATTAACAATATAACCTAACATTAGTAATAAAACATTAGAAATAAACAAAAACATAACCTCACGAAACATAATATTATTTTAATCATGAGTGAAAAACGCAAAATGAAAATAAACCTCAGTTTGGCTTAAAAATACGGAAAATCCCCCTTTCACGCTAAACTAGGCTTTGTAGAGAAAAATGCTTTAAATAAAAGTTGTAGATCTTTTAATTTCCTATAAATTTGATTTGATACACTTTTGTTGAAAAATGCATACTAAGGCCGAAATCTTTAAAAAATCGTTTTTTCACACGTTTTCGTGAGAAAAAGGAGAAAATCGCTAATTGCCGCTAAACTAAGCGTTATACAAAAAAATGTTTGAAATAAAAGTTGTAGGATTTTGAATTCTCTATTTTTTTATATAAATTTTTGCACTAATAAAACCTTTAAAATTCTAATTCTTGTCTAGAGGTTTTACTTAGTAAAACCTCTACAAGTTCAAACAAGCCTACAGGCTGATCACCTAAACAACGTGCTCTTTTTAACGGTATATTTATTTAAATTGTAAATTTAGAACAAAAATTAATAAACAAAATTTCGATCGGTTTACACGACAAGACTTGTATTCGTACAGAATAAACAATACTTTTCGATTACAGATATCGGATGATTTGATGTCCCATAGCCGAGCGAGTGTGAGGGAGATATGTGGCATAACTGCGGATGCGCCCAAAGCTCTTTACCGTTATAATTTAAATTTGAAAACATACTACAGTCGTTATATTGCTTGTTATAGTCCATGTAATTTCAATAGAAGCTTCCGTAATAAGTATTTTCACTGGCACACATGTAGGCCTAAAGTGGTTGCAGCAGTTTGCAGATAGTGTGCTGCAAAACGTACTACTACTTCCACACTCTTGATTATAAACAAAATATGAGTAATAGGCACAAATCACCATCTATTTTTAATTTTTACTTTTATTGGTATATTACTTTAATGTCAAAAAAATACTTTATAAATCAGAATATCAAATTCTTTTAGTTAATTAATTACAGATTGTATAGGGTGATTCAAAAAGAGCGCCGGTTTTGATATATCAAATTAAGAGATTTATTTTATTGAAAAACTGAAAATAAATACATCAACAAGTTCATCTTACCTTCCGATTTCATGTATGAAAAATGATGTCATGCATGTGTCCTCCTCTACTGCGCTGGCACGCATCAACTCTGTCCATGAAATTAGATATTACTGCACGACAAGTTTCGACTTCCATTTGCCCGATAACCCGTCGAATTAAACCCCACATACGGCAGTTCTGTTTATTAACAAAACCGTTTAAGTGGAAGTGCGTCTCATCACTAAAAATGATTTTGTTTGCGAAGGTGTCATCATCCTGCCGTTTTCTCAATACCCAGTCAACAAACTGTCGTCTCTTCTGGTGGTCTGCCACTTTCAAATGTTGCGTCAACTGAATTTTATACGGGTGATATTGGAGATCGTACCGAAGAATTCTCCGTACAGAAGAACATCGTAAACCCAATTGTTGAGAACGGCGACGTATTGATTTTGCTGAGCTAACAGCCACACTGTCACGAACCAACGCAACGTTCTGCTCAGTTCGGCCAGAACGACGACGTCCAGAACTTTTAAGGTCGACTGTTGAACCCGTCTCAAAAAACTTTTTCATGAGCCTGCGAACTGTTGATTCATTCGGTGCTTCATTACGTCCTAGAGTACCGCGAAGTCGCCTGACAGTAGCCGCATAACTCTCTTCACTCTGGTAAAATGTTTTGACGATTAACACTCGTTGTGCAATAGTAAACTTCTCCATGGTTAGACACAGACTGCGAGAGTACTACACTGCGAACAAGAGAAACTACAACTGAATCGTCAATCGGAATGTTCTCCGAAATAGAAATGAGGTCTAACGATGTTGCCAACCGATAAACAAAAATTTACCAGCCGTTTGAAAACCGGCGCTCTTTTTGAATCACCCGTTATTATACTCTGCAGTATTAACTTTTATAACTGTCAAAACAAAATGTAAGGCTGTTTTTATTTTAAAGACATATATAAAAATATACATAGTCTTTTATAAATGTAGCTATATGATTATATTATTATAGTAAAAATAAATTCACCAGTTCAGTTTGAGTTTCCTTTCAGTGCACAAGAGATTAAAGTGTACGCAGTACCGGTCAACGAAGAGTGAAAAATGAAGTGAAATGACCCGTGTCGTTTACGCCTTCTCATAAGAAGATACCTTACAAAAATGGGTCACTGGTGTTGACAGTTTCGATGAGCAAAAGCAATCGCAGAACAATAACCGAGTTTTTTGAACGTGGGGAAAAGTTAGAAAAATTTTAGAAGAAAAATCTGGTGTGAAACACTCACACAACTTTCTCTTGCCAATGCAAATAATTTACAATATAATTTAACATTAGTAATAAAATATTAGAAATAAACAAAAAACTAACCTCAATAAACATAACCTTATTTTAATCATGAGTGAAACACTCAAAATGAAAATCAATCTCAGTCTGGCTTAAAAATACGGAAATCACTATTTCACGCTAAACTAGGCTCTGTAGAGAAAAATACGTTAAATAAAAGTTGTAGATCTTTAAATTTCCTATAAATTTGGTTATATACACTCTTGTCGTAAAATGCATACTAAGGCCAAAATCTTAAAAAATCGATTTTTCACACGTTTTCGTGAGAAAAAATCAGAAAATCGCTAATTACTGCTAAACTAAGCGTCATACAAAAAAATGTTAGAAACAGAAGTTGTAGGTTTTTAAATTCTCTATAACTTTTATTATATAAGTTTTTGCGCTAAAATTTATATTAAAGCCGTAATCTTAAAAAAACAACGTTTTTACGTGAAAACAGCCTCACCGAGAATTTCAGCAAACATGGCGCCTACCCTATCTTGTAGAGAATAAAAAATTGAGTAAAATAGGCGATTTTTAAAAAAATCGTAGGACCAGTTTTTGAGAAAATCGCAAAAAACTGAAAAATTATACGAATAAACTACTACTTCCGGTTGACCGATTTTGATGAAAATGTTCGTGTCGCGTCCGGTAGTGGTATGTAACTTAAGTTTCAAGTTTCAAGTTCGTACGATGTTCCGTTCTTGAGATATTCTGTTCACACACACACAGACCAATCGCTAAAAACATGTTTTTTGGGTTCAGGGGGTCTGAAAACGTATAGATCCGGTGAAAACTCGATTTCGAAAAATCGACATGAAAACAATACTTTCCTTCCTATATATCCATATAGGCAAGAGAAAGTAAAAAATTGGGTACACGGGGTTTGTTAAGTCTACATGGAGAATAATTAAAAATTTGGGGTACAGTTACAAGAAAGGTAATGACGGTGGAAGGTTTTTCATGGAGCGTGCAAACATTGTGTCATCTCGGATTAAATTTCTTCGGAAGATGCAATCGATACTAAAATAGGATTATAGTACAATTAAACACAATGAATTACTTAAAAAGAATTAAATTCATACGAAAGTATTAAACACTGGTAACAATTTAGAGGCATACTTTTCTAACAACCAGTACATTCGCCGAGTACTTGAAATAACCGGAGGAGGCAAGTAGAGGGAGAGAGAACGTGTACAGTGCAAGCTTCTATTGAAATTACATGGACTATAGTTTACTGCATGCATAAACGCTTGACACAACAATGAGTAAAATCTGGTGTGAAACACTCACACAACTTTCTCTTGCCAACGCAAATAATTAACAATAAACCTAACATTAGTAATAAAACATTAGAAATAAACAAAACCTAATTTTAATCATGAGTGAAAGACGCAAAATGAAAATCAACCTCAGTTTGGCTTAGAAATACGGAAAATCACTCTTTCTCTCTAAACTAGGCTCTGTAGAGAAAAATGCTCTAAATAAAAGTTGTAGATCTTTTAATTTTCTATAAATTTAATTATATACAATTTTGTCGTAAAATGCATACTAAGGCCGAAATGTTAAAAAAATTGTTTTTTCTCACGTTCTCGTGAGAAAAAAACTGAAAATCGCAAATTACCGCTAAACTAAGCGTTATACAAAAAAATGTTTGAAATAAAAGTTGTAGGTTTTTAAATTTTCTACAACTTTTATTATATAACGTTTTGCGATAAAACGCATATTAAAGCCGCAATCTTAAAAAGAAAATGTTTTTACGTAAAAACAGGCTCACGCAGAATTTCAGCGAACATGGCGCCTACCCTATCTTGTAGAGAATAAAATATTGAGTAAACCAGGCGATTTTAAAAAAAATCGTAGGACCAGTTTTTGAGAAAATCGCAAAAAAGTGAAAAATTACAGGAATAAACTACTACTTCCGGTTGACCGATTTTGATGAAAATGTTCGTGTCGGGTCCGGTAGTGGTATGTAACTAAAGTTTCAAGTTCGTACGATGTTCCGTTCTTGAGATATTCTGTTCACACACAGACACACACACACACACACAGACCAATCGCTAAAAACATGTTTTTTGGGTTCAGGGGGTCTGAAAACGTATAGATCCGGTGAAAACTCGATTTCGAAAAATCGACATGAAAACAATACTTTCCTTCCTATATATTCATATAGGCAAGAGAAAGTAACAATTATGCAATGTTATTGGAATGACGTGTATGGGTTGTGCGAGTGAGAGCGTTATGCATTCTCTCACTCCCACGGCTAGGGAGCTTTAGTTTGTCTGAATACTGTAAATTCCAGCCTCTCTTAGTTTGCTCCTAATGTAAACAAATAATGACATCACTAAGCATGCGCTTTATATCAAAATGTGTACACGCTGAATAAAAAGTAACAACAAAATACTTTCAAAAGTATTTAAACACAGAATACCTTTAAAAGTATTTTTATAAATGAAATTGTTAGGCGTACATCATATCATGACTGATGTTTTTAGTACTTTTAAGTAGTTATAACTTAAAAAATCTGGTGTGAAACACTCACACAACTTTCTCTTGCCAATGCAAGTAATTTAAACAATATAACCTAGCATTAGTAATAAAACATTAGAAATAAACAAAAAACTATCCTCAAAAAACATAACCTTATTTTAATCATGAGTGAAAGACGGAAAATGAAAATCGACCTGTTTGGCTTCAAAATACGGAAAATCACTCTTTCTCGCTAATTTAAGCTCTGTAGAGAAAAATGCTCTAAATAATAGTTGTAGATCTTTTAACTTTCTATAAATTTGATTACGTACACTTTTGTGATAAAATGCATACTAAGCCTGAAATCTAAAAAAAATCGATTTTTCACACGTTTTCGTGAGAAAAAAACAGAAAATTTCTAATTACCGCTAAACTAAGCATTATACAAAAAAAGTTTGAAATAAAAGATGTAGAATTTTAAATTCTCTACAACTTTTGTTATATAAATTTTCGCGCTAAAATGCATATTAAAGCCGTAATCTTAAAAAAACTTTGTTTTTACGTGAAAACAGCCACACCAAGAATTTCAGCAAACATGACGCCTACCCTATCATGTAGAGAATAAAAAATACAGTAAATCAGGCGATTTTTAAAAAAATCGTAGGACCAGTTTTTGAGAAAATCGCAAAAAGTGAAAAATTACACGAATAAACTATTACTTCCGGTTGACCGATTTTGATGAAAATGTTCGTGTTGGGTCCGGTAGTGGTATGTAACTTAAGTTTGAAGTTCGTACGTTGTTCCGTTCTTGAGATATTCTGTACACACACACACACAGACCAATCGCTAAAAACATGTTTTTTTGGGTTCAGGGGGTCTGAAAACGTATAGATCTGGTGAAAATTCGATTTCAAAAAATCGACATGAAAACAATACTTTCCTTCCTATATATTCATATAGGCAAGAGAAAGTAAAAAATAGTTAACTTAATAGGAATAGGACATTCGTAAAGTCGGAGACTCTAGCGTGCACCCTGTAGTATGTGGCTTTTGTTTGTTGACAGTAGGAGCACACTAAGAACAACTCAAAATTGTACATATTTATACTGCTTAAATCCTAGCACAGTGTAGAAGCGGGGTGAAGGGTAAGGGTGAGATATAATGAATGAGTGACGCATGCTGGGAGAACGATTCTTCTATTACTCTTATACAAAACATTCGTTTTAAAACTTTCCCTACTTAACATAAATGTTAGTATTTATTACAATTACCGTATTGTTCCGATTACAAGCCGCAGTTTTTTCCTAAAAATCGGTTCCATAATTTGACCTGCGGCTTGCATTCGCGCTTTAATAATAATAATAGTTCCTTGTTAAGCATAAGTAGGTATTAATAGAGAGAGAGAGAGAGAGAGAGGGGGGAGAGAGAGAGTGAGAGAGGGGGGGGGAGAGAGAGAGAAGGAGAGAGAGAGAGCATATGAGAGTGAGAGGGGGAGAGAGGAGGAAAACGAGAGAGAGAGACGCACTCCTTACGTAGTTTAGATCTTTTTTTTTACATCGCCATGAGTGATGTTAAATAGGTTAAGGGTACTTTGTGTATACAATTACCCAAAAAGTAGCGAAGGACTTGCGATACCAATTTTGAATTATTGGTATCGCAAGTCCTGGGCTACTTTTTCGGTAAAAACGCGGAAAAGACATCCACCAAAGAAGCCGGAAGAAAACACATATAATGTAGATGAATCCTTGTGTTCGGCATTGAAGAAAAAATAAACAAAGACTTCTAAATGCTAATTAAGTAGTAAGCGTATTTGTTTGTACGGTATTTTCTTCTTAAAAAATAAAATACTTTCAAAAACATACAAGTACTGTACTTGAAATTAATTTCCTAGTTTTGATCGTAATTTTTCCGATGCGGCTTAAATTCGGGTGCGGCTTGTTTTCGGAATAATACGGTATTTATTTACAGTTGAGCCGTTCTTAGTTTGCTCCTCCTTCAGTCAACAAACAAAAGCCACCTACTACAGGGTGCACGCTAGAGTCTCCGACTTTACGGATGTCGTAATCCTATTAATTAAACTATTTTTTAAATTATAACTACTTAAAGTACTAAAAACATCAGTCATGATATGATGTAGGCTTAACAATTTCATTTATAAAAATACTTTTAAAAGTATTTTGTATTTAAATACTTCTGAATGTACTTTGTTGTTACTTTTTAATCAGCGTGTACACATTTTGATATAATGCGCATGCTCAGTGACGTCATTATTTGTTTACATTAGGAGCAAACTAAGAGAGGATGGACTTAACATATTTTGATATAAAATGGTCAGTTAAATATAGGTGTTGTCACAACCCAAAAATAGAATTAATATATTGAAAATTCTTTCTCTTTTGAAATTAGTCCACTATTAGTCATGTGTTGTTGTTGTTTAGGTCATCAGCCGAAAGGCTGGTTTGAACCTGTAGAGGTTTTACTAAGTAAAACGAGGAGTGAGGTTGTTTACCATTGTCTTCCTCACTGAGTGGAAAAGTACGCTTATCAGCATGCCGGGCCCTCTGAAAAGTACATATTTTCCACTCTGCAAATGAAACCTTCACTTCATTCACCACAGGGTCTGGCTGTATGATGAAATTCATTACTTTCAGAGGAGATAACTCTGATTAGTGTCACAGTAGGCCTACACCTCTACCTCTTCTGTTCGTAAATGATTCAGTCATTTAATTGGCTGACCATGTGATAAGAAACAGAACTATTTATTTTAGCCCTGCAATGAACAGATTGAGTGTAAATAATTTGACACTCTACCTGTCTGTTATGGGCAGAGTATATTGTTTATGATATGTAATTATTCGTTTTATTTATTGCTTACTGTAATTACTTTGGGTTATTTTTATCATTATTATTGTTATAACTTGTTCTGGAGTGAACTTGTAAATATGATGCCAAAATTAACGTCAAAGTCTACAGTTTACTATTTACTATTTGCAGGGTCATGTATATTGGTGTAAAAACATGGACATGCAACTGTGCTGCAATACGCTTATCTCATACAAACATCATGTATCACAATTTCAGACGGTATCTTCGGTTGACAGACCACACTTCAACTCTTTTCTCCACATCAGCTAATGTATTGTTTCTTAGAAAATACTACTTTCTAACAATTTAATGTGCGGTTAAAAGCTCCGTATAGTTGCGGAGTGAACGGCAAGGGTGAGGAATAATGATTTTTTACTTTCTCTTGCCTATATGAATATAAATATAGGAAGGAAAGTATTGTTTTCATGTCGATCACAACAAATACGCTCAACACCCGAATATACGAGGTTTGTTCAAAAAATAACGGGAATTTTCGTTTTTTGAAAAAAATATTTAGCCTATTTATTCATCTACATTAATATTGTCGCCTTCAAAGTATTTCCCTTCGCATGCAATATACTTGTGCCAACGCTTTTTCCAATCCTCAAAACACTTCTGAAACTCGATCTTTGTGATAGCTTTTAGCTCTTTCACCGATTCGCTTTTAATGTCATCTATGCTTGTAAAACGACGGCCTTTTAATGTTCTCTTTATTTTTGGAAATAGAAAAAAGTCACATGGAGCCATGTCTGGCGAATATGGAAGCTGGGGCATCGTTACAGTTTTGTTTTTGGCCAAAATTCACGAACAAGCAATGAAGTGTGAGCAGGTGCATTATCGTGGTGCAAAAGCCATGAATTGTTTTGCCACAAATCCGGGCGTTTTTTTCGGATTGCTTCACGCAAACGGCGTTGAACTTGTAGGTAGTATTCCTTATTGATTGTTTGACCTTGTGGCAAGAATTCATGATGCACTATGCCATTAAAATCGAAGAACACAGTGAGCATAACCTTCACATTCGACCGCACTTGTCGAACCTTTTTCGGTCTTGGCGATCCAGAATGCCTCCACTGGCACGATTGAGCCTTAGTTTCGACATCGTATCCGTAAACCCATGTTTCGTCACCTGTTATAACACGTTTGAGTAGATCCGCATCGTTGTCGACTTCATTTAGTGACTCTTGAGCAACTTCATTCGCCGCTGTTTTTGTTCGAAATTCAACAATTTTGGAACAAATTTTGCTGCCACACGTTTCATACCCAAAACATCCGAAAAAATTTCATGGCATGAGCCAATCGATATGCCAACATCATCACTGACTTCTCTGATTGTGATTCAGCGATCGTTCATAACCATTTCTTCACTTTTTCACGTTTTCATCGGTTGTTGATGTGCTTGGACGTCCGGGTCGTTCGTCATCTTCAACGTTTTCGCGGCCATCTTGGAAACGCTTATACCACTCGTAAATCCTTGTTTTACTCATAGCAGACTCACCGTATGCCTTTGTTAACATTTCACACACTTTATTTCATTTTTCACGCAAAATTTAATACAAATTCTTTGATCCATTTTTTTTGACAAACAAAAATAGCCGTGCTCGAAAAACACGTCTAACCTTAGCGGCTTCCACTTAAGAACTAAGCAATGAATATTGTTGAAAATTTTATCGTACGTCAGGGGCAAGTGTACCAACATAATAAAAAAAAATGTTTACAATCGGACTATCCAAACCCGCGAAATTTAAAAATTCTCGTTACTTTTTTAACACACCTCGTACACCTAAACAGACCCACACAACAACTCCTTTTTACCGATTGGTCTGTATGAGTCTCTGTGAGTGTGTGTGTGTGAACAGAATATCTCAAGAACAGAACATCGTACGAACCTGAAACTTCAAACTGAAGTTACATACCACTACCGGACCCGACACGAACATTTTCATCAAAATCGGTCAACCGAAAGTAGTAGTTTATTCGTGTAGTTTTTCAATTTTTTGCGATTTTCTCAAAAACTGGTCATACGATATTTTTTTAAATCACCTCATTTCTTAATTTGTTATGCTCTACAAGATAGGGTAGGCGCCATGTTTGCTGAAATTCTTGGTGAGGCTGTTTTCACGTTAAAATTGTTTTTTAAGATTACGGCTTCAATATGCATTTTAGCGCAAAGTTTTATACAATAAAAAATGTAGAGAATTTAAAATCCTACAACTTTTATTTCAAACATTTTTTTTTGTATAACGCTTAGTTTAGCAGTAATTAGCGATTTTCTGTTTTTACTCACGAAACTGTGTGAAAAATCGATTTTTTTAAGATTTCGGCCTTAGTATGCATTTTACGACAAAAGTGTAGATGATAAAATTTTTAGGAAATTAAAAGATCTACAACTTTTATTGACAGCATTTTTCTCTACAGAACCTAGTTTAGCGTGAAAGAGTGATTTACCGTATTTTTAAGCCAAACAGAGTTTGATTTTCATTTTGCGTCTTTCACTCATGATTAAAATTAGGTTATGTTTATTGATGCAAATAATTAACAATAAACCTAACATAAGTAATAAAACATTAGAAATTAACAACAAAACTAACCTCAATAAACATAAGCTAATTTTAATCATGTGTGAAAGACGCAAAAAGAAAATTAATTAGTTCGGCTTAAAAATACGGAAAATCACACTTTCACGCTAAACTACGATCTGT
This sequence comes from Catonia carolina, assembly GCA_035578175.1. Taxonomy (NCBI): domain Eukaryota; kingdom Metazoa; phylum Arthropoda; class Insecta; order Hemiptera; family Achilidae; genus Catonia; species Catonia carolina. The sequence continues at coordinate 791,702 of JAQMRL010000025.1, read as the reverse complement.
AAAGAAAAATTCTCTAAATAAAAGTCGTAGATCGTTTAATTTCCTATAAATTTGATTATACACACTTTTGTTGTAAAATGCATACTGAAGCCGAAATCTTAAAATAATTGATTTTTCATACGTTTTCGTGAGAAAAAAAAAACAGAAAATCGCTAATTACCGCTAAACTAAGCGTAATACAAAAAAATGTTTGAAATAAAAGTTGTAGAATTTTAAATTCTCTTCAGTTTTGATTAACAGATTTTTGCGGTAAAATGCATATTAAAGCCGCAATCATAAAAAAACACCCTCACCAAGAATATCAGCAAACATGGCGCCTACCCTACCTTGTAGAGCATGAAAAATTAAGTAAATAAGGCGATTTTTAAAAAAATCGTAGGACCAGTTTTTGAGAAAATCGCAAAAAAGTGAAAAATTACACGAATAAACTACTACTTCCGGTTGACCGATTTTGATGAAAATGTTCGTGTCGGGTCCGGTAGTGGTATGTAAGTTAAGTTTCAAGTTTTAAGCTCGTACGATGTTCCGTTCTTGAGATATTTTGTATACACATACACACACACACACACACACACACACACACACACAGACCAATCGCTAAAAAACATGTTTTTTTTTTGGATTCAGGGGGTCTGAAAACGTGTAGTTCCGGTTAAAACAAGATTTTTTAAAATGGACATGGAAACAATACTTTCATTCCTATATATTCATATTATAGGCAAGAGAAAGTAAAAATGGAATACAACAATTGTTATTATTTTATATATCTGCGTTTATACTTTTATAGTAGCAACATATATGAACGTGCATGTATGACGCATGTATTTAAATGAAAAACAAATACAACCATAACATTAATAATTAATTAATGATTAATTAATGATTAATTTCTTTTCCTTACAAGTAATTGTACTTATTGGATGTGTCATTTTTACTTTCTCTTGCCTATATGAATATATAGGAAGGAAAGTATTGTTTTCATATCGATTTTTCGAAATCGAGTTTTCACCGGATCTACACGTTTTTAGACCCCCTGAACCCACACAAACATGTTTTTAGCGATTGGTCTGTGTGTGTGTGTGTGTTTCTGTGTGTGTGTGAACAGAATATCTCAAGAACGGAACATCGTACGAACTTCAAACTTGAAACTTAAGTTACATACCACTACCGAATCCGACACGAACATTTTCATCAAAATCGGTTAACCGGATGTAGTAGTTTATTCGTGTAATTTTTCACTTTTTTGCGATTTTCTCAAAAACTGGTCCTATGATTTTTTTAAAAATCGCCTCATTTACTCAATTGTTTATGCTCTACAAGATAGGGTAGGCGGCATGTTTGCTGAAATTCTCGGTGAGGCTGTTTTCACGAAAAGAAATAGTTTTTTTTTAAGATTACGGCTTTAATATAAATTTTAGCGCAAAAATTTATATAATAAAAATTGTAGAGAATTTAAGATCCTACAATCTTTGTTTCAAACATTTTTTTGTATAACGCTTAGTTTAGCGGTAATTTGCGATTTTCTGTTTTTCTCACGAAAACGTGTGAAAAATCGATTTTTTTAAGATTTCCTTAGTATGCATTTTACGACAAAAGTGTATAGAATTAAATTTATAGAAAATTAATAGATCTACAACTTTTATTGAGAGCATTTTTCTCCACGGAGCCTGGTTTAGTGAGAAAGAATCATTTTCTGTATATTTATGTCAAACTGAGGTCGATTTTCATTTTGGGTCTTTCACCCATGATTAAAATAAGGTTATGTTTTTTGTTTATTTCTAATGTTTTATTACTAACATTAGGTTTAATTGTTTAAATTATTTGCACTGGCAAGAGAAAGTTGTGTGAGTGTTTCACACCAGATTTTTATAAGTAAGTTTACAATAAATGATATTTCTTAAACGAGGAGTCAGGTTAGTTTAAGAACTGCCTTCCTCACTGAATGGAAAATGCCGGCCGCGTTGGCGATGTTGGTAACGTGCTCGCCTCTCATCACGCGGTCTTGGGTTCGAATCCCACTCGGGCATGGCATTTTTTCATTCGTTACAAAAATTCATTTCATCCTTCACCGTCTGCATTAGCAGCAATTTGCAAAACAGTCGGACGTTAAACCAAAAAAAAAAAACAAAAAAAACAAAAAAAAAATGAATGGAAAATATGCTTATCAGCATACCAGCCCCCGGAAAATTTTTTTACTCTCCACCCTGCGAATGACACTTTCACTTCAGGGTCACCTGTTAATGAAATAAGAGATAATCGTGACTAGTGTCACAGTACACCTGTACCTCTTCTATTGTTAAATGTTTGTCATATGATTGGGTGACCGTGTGATAAAAGTATGTTTGGTGACCGACTCTATCCGTCAGACAAGCTATACTAGGCTACGTCAAATATCTGATGAGAATTAGGAAAATGTTATGAAGATAGCTTTTACTTTGTATTTCTCTATTAGGTGTACAAATAATAATGGAATTCCGCCTAAAGACGTGTTACAATTGACAGGTCACTATAGTCGAATTGTGTCCTATTAGCAGCTACTGGATTAACAGCTGAAATGTATTATTTAACAATAATTATGTATTTTTCCATCCGTCATTCTATATCCCTATATTATTTATATAACCTTAACTTTATTTTCGTCATAATTTTAAAATATTCATTTTCTTTTCTATCATTTCAATTAATCTCTCCAAAATTACCGTATTTCTATCACTGTTTAGAAACACCAATCAGTGGTATGTATTTATTCCATATACCGGGTGATCGTAAAGTCGCGCAACCAAAAGTTTGAAGCCGTGTAAGAATTGAACGTAAATTTGTAAAGTATGTTTAGAATATGGGAATTTTTCGTTTAGTAGTACAGTATGAGGCAGCACTGCTAGATCACGCCACCGGGCGACAGTTAGCCAGAAACCAATTGGTTTGTTCAGTTCGAGTCGCAGTGTCTTTTACGCAAGAACAACGCGTCTCTATCGTTTTGAATTACTGTGAATCGAAATCCTACGCCAAGTGTCAAGAAAATTTCTCCACTGCCTTTCCACATGCTAAAGTGGCAAACAAATCGACCATATTTCGTTTGTTTCATCGTTTTCGGGATACAGGTAGCGTAAATGACCGTAATCGTACCGGCCTGTTCGATAACTCTGGTAGCTTTAAATAGCACTAAAACAAAACTCTAAAAACATAGGCCAAGGTGGTGGAGGGGAAAATATGGATACAGAATATTAGAATTAAGACACATTTACCTCGTTTTCCCTCTTATCGTCACCTTGAACCCTTGCAGCAGCCCGCAGATGCATCTGGGGTGACAGTAGCGTAAATCCTCTGATGGCGAAACGTCCGCAGGTTTCACGTAATAGCGCACGGCGCGACAGGACGACCCTCACTGCTCGGTTGTTTGACTCTAACTGGGTTCAGATAAAGGAATGAAGGAGGCCTTATCTATTGATAAACTAATACTATGTAATTGTCTGCAGTCTATCTGCTTTAAAATAAAATGAGTTCTGAACACGGCCGACCAAGTGTTTTATCTGACGACAGTCTGCAGACGATAATGCGTTGATGCATGATGCATTGCAAACCACGGTGGACATTTCCAGCACTTGTTGTGAACTTGTAAGTAAGTAAGTTGTAATTATAACTTGTATCGTAAACTTTGAGAGAAAAATAAAAACACATTACAGCTTTTAAAGACTGTTATCATTTTGGGTTGCGCGACTTTACGATCACCCTGTAGTACCTACAATACATAATAATTAGACTATGTATTTTTACTTTCTCTTGCCTATATGAATATGTAGGAAGGAAAGTATTGTTTTCATGTCGATTTTTCGAAATCGAGTTTTCACCGGATCTATACGTTTTCAGACCCCCTGAACCCAAAAAACATGTTTTTAGCGATTGGTCAGTGTGTGTGTCTATGTGTGTGTGTGTGAACAGAATATCTCCAGAACGGAACATCGTACGAACTTGAAACTTGAAACTTAAGTTACATACCACTACCGGACGCGACACGAACATTTTCATCAAAATCGGTCAACCGGAAGTAGTAGTTTATTCGTATAATTTTTCAGTTTTTTGCGATTTTCTCAAAAACTGGTCCTACGATGTTTTTTAAAATCGCCTATTTTACTCAATTTTTTATTCTCTACAAGATAGGGTAGGCGCCATGTCTGCTGAAATTCTCGGTGAGGCTGTTTTCACGTAAAAACGTTGTTTTTTTAAGATTACGGCTTTAATATAAATTTTAGCGCAAAAACTTATATAATAAAAGTTGTAGAGAATTTAAAAACCTACAACTTCTGTTTCAAACATTTTTTTGTATAACGCTTAGTTTAGCGGTAATTTGCGATTTTCTGTTTTTTTTCTCACGAAAACGTGAGAAAAATCGATTTTTTTTAACATTTCGGTCTTAGTATGCATTTTACGACAAAAGTGTATATAATAAAAGTTATAGAAAATTAAAAGATCTACAACTTTTGTTTAGAGAATTTTTCTCTACAGAGCCTAGTTTAGCGTGAAAGTGTGATTTTCCGTTTTTTTTTAAGCCAAATTGAGTTCGATTTTCATTTTGCGTCTTCCACTCATGATTAAAATAAGGTTATGTTTTTGAGGTTAGTTGTTGTTTATTTTTAATATTTTATTAATAATGTTAGGTTTATTATTAATTATTTACATTGGCAAGAGAAAGTTGTGTGAGTGTTTCACACCAGATTTTTAAAATTAATAAAAATACATAATTATAATTATGATATGTATTGTATGATCATGAGATGACGCGTCTCATGACTAGTAATTTGGCTCTTGCAATTTTAAAAAATATTTTGTAAAACAGTCACACAACTTTCTCTTGCCAATGCAAATAATGCCCAATGTAGATATATTATATTTTTACTTTCTCTTGCCTATATGAATGTATAGAAAGGAAAGTATTGTTTTCATGTGGATTTTAACACATACACTGTTCACCGGATCTACATGTAAACAGACCCCCTCAACCCACACAACAACATGTTTTTAGCGATTGGTCTGTGTGTCTCTGAGTGTGTGTGTGAACAGAATATCTCAAGAACTGAACATCGTACGAGCTTGAAATTTGAAACTTAAGTTACATACCACTACCGGACCCGACACGAACATTTCCATCAAAATCGGTCAACCGGAAGTAGTAGTTTATTCGTGTAATTTTTAATTTTTTTTGCGATTTTCTCTAAATCTGGTTCTACGATTTTTTTAAAAATCGCCTTATTTACTTAATTTTTCATGCTCTACAAGGTAGGGTAGGCGCCATGTTTGCTGAAATTCTTGGTGAGTCTGTTTTCACATATAAATTTTTTTTCAAGATTGCAGTTTTAAAATGCATTTTAGCGCAAAATGTATATAATAACAGTTGTAGAGAATTTAAAATCCTACAACTTTTATTTTAATATTTTTTTTTGTATAACGCTTAGTTTAGCAGTAATTAGCGAATTCTGTATTTTTCACGAAAACGTGTGAAAAATCGATTCTTTTTACGATGTCGGCCTTAGTATGCATTTTACGACAAAAGTGTATAGTCTAATCAAATCTATAGAAAGTTAAATGATCTACAACTTTTATTTAAAGCATTTTTCTCTACAGAGCCTAGTTTAGCGTGAAAGAGTGATTTTCCGTATTTTTAAACTAAACTGAGGTTGATTTTCATTTTAAGTCTTTCACTCATGATTAAAATAATATTAACTAATGTTTTATTACTAATGTTAAGTTATATTGTTAATTATTTGCATTGGCACGAGAAAGTTGTGTGAGTGTTCAAACCAATTTTTTTATATATTTTCATTAAACAAAACCAGAAAATCACAAATTACCGCTAAACTTAGCGTTATACAAAAAAATGTTAAAATAAAAGTTGTAGATTTTTAAATTGTCTACAACTTTTATTATATACCCTTTTGCCCGAAAATGCATTATAAGGCCGCAATCTTAAAAAAAAATTTCTACGAGAGCCTTCCCAAGAATTTCAGCAGATATGGCGCCTACCCTATCTTTTTTTTTATTTAACCAATTTTATTCCTAATTTGTGTACGTTGCAATCTGTTCAATTTAGAACAATAAGCAACCCCATGACCCAATCAGATGAGGATGATGTGTATGACATGTAAATGAGGTGTAGTCTTGAACAGACCCAGGCCGACCATTCCTGAGAGAGTATGGTTAATTAAACCCCAACCATGAAAGTACACCGGTAACCACTGTCTAGAATTCAAATCCGTATAAAAGTGACTACCTTTACTAGGACTTGAACCAGGAACCTTCGTCTCCGAAAATCAGCTGTTAAACAGCTGATTGGGGGCGACGACTTCACCTCTAGACCAACCCGGTGGGTTTAAACCCTATCTTTTAAAGTATAAAATGTAGTAAATGAGAAAATTTTTTAAAAAATCGTTTAAAGTCGTTTAAGAGAAAATTGCAGAAAAGTGAAACATTACACGAATACTACTTCCGGTTGACCGATTTTGATGAAAATATTCGTGTCGGGTCCCCTCTAGAAGTACCTAAATTAAGTTTCAAGTTTTAACTTCGCACAACGCACAATATTCCGTTCAAGTGATATTTTTTTCACACACACACACGCACACACATAAACCAATCGCAAAAAACCACAAACCAAAAAAAAATCGCTACAAACAAGTTGACCCACCGGGTTGGTCTAGAGGTAAAGTCGTCGCTAAAATCAGCTGATTTTCGGAGACAAAGGTTCCTGGTTCAAATCCTAGTAAAGGTAGTTACTTTTATACGTATTTGAATACTAGACAGTGGTTACCAGTGTACTTTGATGGTTGGGGTTTAATTAACCATACTCTCTCAGTCTGTACAAGACTACACAGTCTCATTTACACGTCATACACATCATCCTCATCTGATTGGGTCATGGGGTTGCTTATTGTTCTAAATTGAACAGATTGCAACTTACAAAAATTAGGAGTAAAAATAAAAACAAGTTTTTGAGGGTTGAGGGGGTCTGAAAACGTGTATATCCAGTGAAAACTCAATTTTTAAAAATCGACATGGAACCAATACTATCCTTCCCATACAGGCAAAAGTAAGTAAAAAAGGGTAAAAATAAAGTTTAAGTAAATGTGGTGAGGCAGATGGTATTGCAAATGTATGGCAGCGAGAAAAGAAAGGGTTGAACCATCGCAAACGTAGGACGTGTTACAGGGAGGCTGTTCGCCTGGAACCTATTATATAAAACTGATTGATACCTGCCTATATTTTCTACAATTTTTTCCACATATCTTTGTAGAACGTCCCTTTAAACCGCTCCCTCATGACGCACGCACGTATATTCGTACTTCTATCTACAGTCCAGCCTCTCTTAGTTTGCTCCTAATGTAAACAAATAATGACGTCACTGAGCATGCGCATTATATCAAAATGTGTACACGCTGATTAAAAAGTAACAACTAAATAATTTCAAAAGTATTTTTCTAAATGAAATTGTTAGGCCTACATCATATAATGACTGATGTTTTTAGTATTGAAGTGCTTATAATTTAAAAAATAGTTAACTTAATAGGAATACGACATCCATAAAGTCGCAGACTCTAGCGTGCATCCTGTATTAGGTGGCTTTTGTTTGTTGACAGAAGGAGGAGCAAACTAACAACGGCTCAACTGTACATTCACACCTTAATAAACTCTTTTATTTATTTTGCAATCAGTTAAATATTAAACAAAAAATCTGGTGTGATACACTCACACACCTTTCTCTTGCCAATGCAAATACTGACCAATATAACCAAACATTAGTAATAAAACATTAGAAATAAACAAAGAACTAACCTCAATAACAATAACCTTATTTTTATCATGAGTGAAAGACACAAAATGAAAATCAACAAGCAAATGAAAAAATACGGAAAATCACTCTTCGACGCTAAACTAGGCTCAGTAGAGAAAAGGCTCTAAATAAAGTTGTATATCTTTTAAATATCTATAAATTTGATTATATAACTTACACTTTTGAAATTTTAAATTAAAAAAATTTTTTTTTTTAATTTTAAGATTTTAAAATTCTACAACTTTTATTTTAAACATTTCTTTGAATAACGCTTAGTATAGCGGTAATTAGCGATTTTCTGTTTTTTTCTCACGAAATCGTGTGAAAAATTGATTTTTTAAGATTTCGGCCTTAGTATGCACGACATATAAGTATATAATCAAATCTAAAGGAAATTAAAAGATCTACAACTTTTATTTAAAGCATTTTTCTTTACAGTACCTAGTACAGCGTGAAAGAGTGATTTTCCGTATTTTTAAGTCAAACTGAGGTTGATTTTCATTTTGCGTCTTTGATATATGATTAAATTTAGGTTATGTTTGTTGAGGTTAATTTTTTGTTTATTTCTAATGTTACGTTATATTGTTCTTTATTTACATTGGCAAGAGAAAGTCGTGTGAGTGTTTCACATCAATTTTTTTTATTTTTATTTAAATATTATACAAAAAACAACAAATATGTAAAATTTAAGTGTGTAATATTTTGTAAATTAATAATACAGAAGAATTGTGGAATTTCTGTTAGTTGCTTTTTTTCAGCTAGGAATTGATACAATTAATATACAAGTTGTAGATAACTAAACGCCTAACAATACAGAATAAATAATTATGAGAAAATTATTAAAAACTCTTCCCTAATTAAGACAGACGGTGTATTGGACATGACCTTCATGTAATTGAAGTAATAAGCTGAAGAAAATTCAGTTGACTTTTTATCATTTTTATGGTATACGTGGTCAACGATACATTATACAGTGATTAGGGTTACCCCATAATAAAATTTAAGATACGGAAAAATAAATTTTAAAATTTGCTTTACAAAATATTATACGTTTTGTAGGCTACTTATTTTTGTATTTCGTTTTACAGATTTATAAAATTTTAATTTCAACACGTTGTAGGCTATAGCTATAGACTACGCGTACTACTACAAAAATTTTGTTGAGCAATTTTTTTATTTTTTGAAGAAGTGAAATTATATATTGAGGTAAATATTATCTTGTCATTTTATTTTTATTGTTTATTTTTAGTTTATTACTTTCTCTTGGCTATATGAATATATAAGAAAAAAAGTATTGTTTTCATGTCGATTTCTCGTAATTGAGTTTTCACCAGATCTACACGTTTTCAGACCACCTGAATCCAAAAAAACATGTTTTAGCGATTGGTCTGTGTGTGTGTCCGTGTGGGAACAGAATAACTCAAGAATGAAACTCGAACGAAATAAAAACTTGAAACTTAAGTTAGATATCACTAAAGGACCCGACACAAACATTTTCATCAAAATCTGTCAACTGGAAGTAGTAGTTATTTTAAAATCGCCTAATTTACTAATTTTTTTATGCTCTACAGGGTAGGGTATGCTCCACAGGTTTGCTGAAATTCTTGGGAACCAGTGTATTGTTTAGGTGATCAGCCTGTAGGCTGGTTTTACTAAGTAAAACGAGGAGTCAGGTGGTTTACCATTACCACAACTCACTCAGTGGAAAAGTACGCTCATCAGCATGCCGGGCCGTCTGAAAAGCACATATTTTCCACTCTGTAAATGACAACTTCACTTCATTCACCACAGGGTCCAACTGTATAATGAAATTCATTACTTTCACAGGAGATAACTCTGATTAGTGTCACAGTACACCTCTACCTCTTCTCTTATTAAATGATTCACTCATTTAATTGGCTGACCATGTGATAAGAAACGCAACTATTTATTTTAGCCCTGCAACAAAGAGATTGAGTGTAAATAATTTGACACTCCACCTTTCTGTTACGGGCATCCTGAAAACATGTAGGCCTATTACTAACAACTCGATTTGGAAAAATCTACATAAAACAATGCAGCTATTTTCTTTTCCTATATTAATTTTTTTTACTTTCTCTTGCCTATATGAATATATAGGAAGGTAAGTATTGTTTTCATGTCGATTTTAACAAATACATTCTTCACCGGATCTACACGTTTTCAGACCCCCTCAACCCACACAAACATGTTTTTAGCGATTGGCCTGTGTGTGTGTGTGCGCGCGCGCGCGCGCGCGTGTGTGTGTGTGTGTGTGTACAAAATATCTCAAGAACGGAACATCGTACGAATTTGATACTTGAAACTTAAGTTACATACCCTTACCGAACCCGACATGAACATTTTCATCAAAATCGGTCAACCGGAATAAGTACTTTATTCGTGTAATTTTTCACTTTTCTGCGATTTTCTCAAAAACTGGTTCTACGATTGTTTTAAAAATCCCCTGGTTTACTAAATTTTTTATGCTCTACAAGATAGGGTAGGCGCCATGTTTGCTGAAATTCTTGGTGAGGCTGTTTTCACGTAAAAAGATTGGTTTTTTAAGATTACGGCATTAATATGCATTTTAGCTCAAATTTATATAATAAAAAATAAAGATAATTAAAAATCCTACAACTTTTATTTCGAACATTTTTTTGTATAACGCTTAGTTTAGCGGTAATTCGCGATTTTTTTGTTTTTTTCCTCACGAAAACGTGTGAAAAATCGATATTTTTAAGATTTCGGCCTTGGTATGCATTTTACGACAAAAGTGTATAATCAATTTTATAGGAAATTAAAAAAAAACTTTCATTTAGAGGATTTTTCTCTACAGAGCCTAGTTTACCGTGAAAGTGTGGTTTTTTAGTTTTTTTAAGCGAAACTGAGGTTGATTTTCATTTTGCGTGATTCACTCATGATTAAAATAAGATTATGTTTTTGAGGTTAGTTTTTTTGTTTATTTCTAATTTTAGGTTGTATTATTAATTAGTTACATTGGCAAGAGAAAGTTGTGTGAGAGTTTCACATCAGTTTTTTATTTATTTATTTTCCCATTGGTTTACAAAAATATCATTACAATATAGTTAGTTAATTTCCATAATATTATAATTTGAAAATCTTAGACTATTTTTATAGAGAGCAAAATGGAAAAAAAATAATTCACTACAGTTGAGCCGTTCTTAGTTTGCTCCTCCTCCTCCTTCTGTCTGTCAACAAACAAAAGCTACCTAGTACAGGGTGCACGCTAGAGTTTGCAACTTTACGGATGGCCTATTCCTATTAAGTTAACTATTTTTTAAATTATAACTACTTAAAGTACTAAATTGCCCATAACAGACAGGTGGAGTGTCAAATCATTTACACTCAATTTCTTCGTTGCAGGGCTAAAATAAATAGTTCTGTTTCTTATTACATGGTCAGCCAATTAAATGACTGAATCATTTAAGAACAGAAGAGGTAGAGGTGTAAAAGACACTAATCAGAGTTATCGTCTTTGAAAGTAATTAATTTCATTATACAGCCAGACCCTGTGGTGAATGAAGTGAAGGTGTTATTTGCAGAGTGGAAAATATGTGCTTTTTAGAGGGCTCGGCATGCTGATAAGCGTACTTTTTCATTCAGTGAGGAAGGCATGTGTAAACCACCTCACTCCTCGTTTTACTTAGTAAAACCTCTACAGGTTCAAACCAGCCTACAGGCTGATGACCTAAACAAAAACAAAGTATTAAAAACATCAGTCATGATATGATGTAGGCCTAACAATTTCATTTAGAAAATGACTTTTAAAAGTATTTTGTATTGAAATACTTTTGAAAGTATTTTGTTGTTACTTTTTAATCAACGTGTACACATTTTGATACAATGCGCGTGCTCAGTGACGTCATTATTTGTTTACATTAGGAGCAAACTAAGAGAGGATGGACTTTAAGTTGTAATTTGCCACGTTTGTTGATTAGATTAAACAAAAACAAATATTATACTTAAGAATCATTTATTATTAAGCCTATATATTGATGAAAAATAATTAGGTAGTTTTTTAAACGCTAATTTTAATTCTAAATAAACTTAACATAGCAGAAAATTAAAAAAATTAATTTAATTAAATACACCAATTTTTTGTGTAATGTTTTGTTATAAAGACTATTCAAATATTTAAATAATATAAAAATGTAATTAATAAAATTAATTATAATTGAATAAACTTCATAATATTCCCATACGTTATTAAGCGTGAATTAAAGTTGAAAAAAAACAAAAATTTCCCAAACAATTCAACGTTTATAACGTATAACATAAAATTATTCTTAACTTAAAACATGTTTTTTTTTTAATTTTTATCTAATATGCGTTTACAATAAGTCAGATAATTACAATTGTAGTACAAGTACACAAAATCAGCTAAAACCGGGATTTTTTAAAAAAATTGTGGCCTTGTACGAATTTAACATCAAAAATTTCTATAATCAAGATTAAAGAAAATTGAAAAAATCGGGTGTGAAACACTCATGAAAATAAAAAACCATGTAACCTAATATTACTAAAAAAAATCGGGTGTGAAACGCTCACACAACTTTCTCATGCCAGTGCAAACTAACATTAGAAATAAACAAAAAACTAACCTCAATAAACATAACCTTATTTTAATAACGAGTGAAAGACGCAAAATGAAAATCGACCTCAGTTTGGTTTAAAAGTACGGAAAATCACTCTTTCACGCTAAACTAGGCTCTGTAGAGAAAAATGCTCTAAACTTAAATTTTAGATCTTTTAATTTGCTATAAATTTGATTATATACACTTATGTCGTAAAATGCATATTAAGGCTGAAATCTTTGAACAAAAACTTTTTTTTACACGATTTCGAGAGAAAAAAAAACAGAAAATCGCTTATTACCGCTAAACTAAGCCTTATACAAGAAAATATTAAAATAAAAGTTGTAGGACTTTTAATTCTCTACAACGTTTGTTTCATAAATGTTTGCGCTAAAATGCATACTAATGCCGCAATCATAAAAAAAACAAAATTTTTACGTGAAAACAGCCTCACCAAGAATTTCAGCAAAATGGCGCCTACCCTATCTTGTAAAACATAAAAAATTTAGTAAATCAGGCGATTTAAAAAAAATCCGTTTTTGATGAAATCGCAAAAAGTAAAAAATTACACGAATACACTACTACTTCCGGTTGACCGACGTTGATGAAAATGTTCGTATCGAACATTACAACAAACAAAAGCCAACTTATAATTATAAATAATAATAAACCGGCTGGTGGCTGGTTAATAATTATAAATTATTTATTGGAAGGTTTTATTTATGTCAGTGGTATGTAACATAAGTTTCAAGTTTCAAGTTCGTACGATGTTCCGTTCTTGAGATATTCTGTTCACACACATACACACACAGACAGACCGATCACTGAAAACATGTTTTTTGGGTTCAGGGGGTCTGAAAACGTGTAGATCCGGTGAAAACTCGATTCGCAAAATCGACATGAAAAAAATACTTTCCTTACTAGCCTATATATTGTTATAGGCAAGAGAAAGTAAAAAAGTTAATTATTTTAAATTTTCAAAAGTTATTTTTCCCTTAAACACCGCTATGTACTTGAAAGGGATGATAAATTGTAAAACCCGCGGATAAACAAAATTTGCACGTTGCACAATTATGAGCCTCAGCTTTGTAGATACAGTCATTTGCAAAAATTAAAAGAAACTTAATCGACAACGGAAGAAAAACGAGATGTGAACTATGAGATAAATATCTCGTTTGACCGGTGGTCGCCTAGAGAGATAGGTCAGTATCAGTAATATTAAAAAAAGTGGATGCAACTCACCCTTTTGTGACGTACGAATAAAAAAAGATAAGTGGATAAAGTAGGTCAGTGGGTCAGATGGTAAGGGGGTGGATTAACAAAAGGGTTGACCAACCCTACTTTAAATCATCGTGTGAAGCTGTTGAAAAGCAGTTTTAATTCTATATGACATCTCATGTACTGATGCACACAAATAGTTTAGTATTTTTTTAAACGTCAAATGAATAACGATGCATCTTTACACACACACACACACACATGTACATAAAAAAATCTGGTGTGAAACACTCACACAACTTTCTTTTGCCAATGCAAATTATGTACAATTAACCTAACATTAGTAATAAAACATTAGAAATTAACAAAAAACTAACCTCAATAAACATAACCTTATTTTAATCAACACTGAAAGACGCAAAATAAAAAAATCGACCTCAGTTTGGCTTAAACATACGGAAAATCACTCTTTCGCGCTAAACTACGATATGCGAAAAATGCTTGAAATAAAAGTTGTAGATCTCTTAATTTCCTATAAATTTGACTATACACTTTTGTCGTAAAATGCAAACTAAGGCTGAAATCGTAAAAAATCGACTTTATTACACGTTTTCGTGAGAAAAAAAACAGAAAATCGCTAATTACCGCTAAACTAAGCCTCATACAAAAAAACTGGAAATAAAAGTACTAAGATTTTAAATTCTGTATAACTTTTTTTATATACTTTTTTGCGCTAAAATGCATACTAAAGTCGCAATCTTAAAAAAACAATTTTTTTACGTGAAAACAGCCTCCCCAAGAATTTCAGCATACATGGCGCTTACCTATCTTGTAGAGCAAAAAAAATTTAGTAAACCAGGCGATTTTTAAAAAAATCGCAGGACCAATTTTTGAGAAAATCGCAAAAAAGTAAAAAATTATACGAATAAACTAATACTTCCGGTTGACCGATTTTGATGAAAATGTTCGTGTCGAGTCCGGTAGTGGTATGTAACTTAAGTTTCAAGTCCGTACGATGTTCCGTTCTTGAGATAGACTATTCTCTACACACACACACACACACACACACACACACACACACACACACACACACACACACACGCACACACACAGAACAATCGCTAAAAAAACATGTTTTTTGGATTCAGGGTGTCTGAAAACGTGTAGATCCGGTGAAAACTCGATTTCGAAAAATCAACATGAAAACAATACTTTACTTCCTATATACGTAGTCATATAGGCAAGAGAAAGTAAAAAATCTACCATTTACAAAAATAATTACAAAGCTAAATTCACAAGAAAAATTGCTTACTAATTTTATTATTTACATTATAATTTATTTTTATATATATATAAAAACGAATGAAACGAATTAATAAAAAGTGATTTAAATCAATTATTGTAGGATTATTATATGTAGGTGAGTAGGTTTCCCACAAAAATAACAATAAATAGACAATAAAAACATAAAAAAATTAAAACAATAAAAAATGGAAAGAAATTTGATATAAATAATGATATAGCAAAATAATTGCATATTCTGTAACAAGTGAAATATAAAGAAATGACAAGAAATTAATTTTTCAACAATAACCGTATTATTCTGAAGGTCGAATTCATACGAAATTAAAACAATAACAAATTTCACTGTTACGTAGAAAAAAGGAAATTCGAGATTTAAAAGTTTTCTTTTTTAAATAGTACATACAAAATTCATGGTGTAAAACGCTCACATGAATTTTTCTTCACAATGTAAATAATCATCAATATATTTTCGTATAACAACTTTTCGTATAATTTTTTTGGAATACAAAAATATTGTCATTAGGTTCCTTGTCCCACCGGGTTGGTCTAGAGGTAAAGTCGTCGCTGCAAATCAGCTGTTCAACAGTGATTTTCGTAGACGAAGGTTCCTGATTAAAATCCTAGTAAAAGTAGCTGTTATTATTTTTTAGCTCTTATTTGTTATCGGGAACTGTACATTGTTGACAACTACCCAATTTGATCGCTGCTTTTTGCTGTACTTTTTTTTTTGATGTGGATTAGACATGAGTTTGAACAAGTACAGTTTGTTCATGGATGGCTGTCAACTGGTCACCATACAAAGTCGCTTGCCCAACCGATGTTACTTAACAAATAATAGCGACTTTCAACCAGCTGACTGACTGGGCTGACCCGAAGGCCGGTTACTTTTATACGGATTTGAATACTAGACAGTGGTTACCGGTGTACTTTGAAGGTTGGGGTTTAATTAACCATACTCTTCCAGGAATGGTCGGCCTTGGTCTGTACAAGATTACACCTCATCCTTATCTCATTGGGTGTCATGGGGTTGCTTACTGTTCTGAATTGAACAGATTGTAACGTACACACACACATTAGATAAAAAAATTAAGTTCCTTTTAAAGAGTAAATAGAGATATCATTGAGTTTAAAGTGCCGGTTTCGACCGGAAGTATAGGGTGATTCAAAAAGAGCGCCGATATATCAAATTAAGAGATTTATTTTATTGAAAACTGAAAATAAATACATCAACAAGTTCATCTTACCTTCCGATTTTATGTATGAAAAATGATGTCATGCATGTGTCCTCCTCTACTGCGCTGGCACGCATCAACTCTGTCCATGAAATTGGATATTACTGCACGACAAGTTTCGATTATGTGGGACAAGTTTCCGTATGTGGTGGTTTCTAAACCCCACATACGGCAGTTCTGTTTATTAACAAAACCGTTTAAGAGGAAGTGCGCCTCATCACTGAAAATGATTTTGTTTGCGAAGGTGTCATCATCCTGCCGTTTTATCAATACCCAGTCAACAAACTGTCGTGTCTTCTGGTGGTCTGCCACTTTCCAATGTTGCGTCAACTGAATTTTATACGGGTGATATTGGAGATCGTACCGAAGAATTCTCCGTACAGAAGAACATCGTAAACCCAATTGTTGAGAACGGCGACGTATTGATTTTGCTGGGCTAACAGCCACACTCACGAACCAACGCAACGTTCTGCTCAGTTCGGCCAGAACGACGACGTCCAGAACTTTTAAGGTCGACTGTTGAACCCGTCTCAAAAAACTTTTTCATGAGCCTGCGAACTGTTGATTCATTCGGTGCTTCATACGTCCTAGAGTACCGCGAAGTCGCCTGACAGTAGCCGCATAACTCTCTCCACTCTGGTAAAATGTTTTGACGATTAACACTCGTTGTGCAATAGTAAACTTCTCCATGGTTAGACAGAGACTGCGAGAGTATTACACTGCGAACAAGAGAAACTACAACTGAATCGTCAATCGGAATGTTCTCCGAAATAGAAATGAGGTCAAACAATGTTACCAACCGATAAACAAAAGTTTACCAGCCGTTTAAAAACCGGCGCTCTTTTTGAATCACCCTATAGCTAAAAACGGGAAATTAAGAAATCAAAGTGGGAATTTGTAAACAAAAATAGTGTCATTCGATTCCTGTTAAAGAGCAGATAAAGAAATCATACGTGGTTTTTGCAATTAGTCAAATTGACTAGTAGTAGTCTCTAAGCCTTTTTAAACATTGGTACAGCCGTGAGACGCGACTTCTTATGAAGGGCATTTTTACTTCCTCTAGTCTATATGAATATACAGGGTGATTCACGAAGAAATGAAGAAACTTTAGGAGCTCATTGGACATGTAAAAATAATGAAAAATTTTTATATAAACATGGGTCCGGCAATGCTTCGTTTCCGAGTTACGGCTAGCGAAAGTTTCGCCCGGATTTCAGCTCACCAGGTGAAATGAGGTCTTCCTGAAATTCTGGTAAGGTAAATTAAGGGGCGAATTCATTCATTTCTTATGGTTTTTGACCTGATAAATTGAATAAAACAGGTCCCAGAACTGTAAGTTAAATAGTTTTTAAACAAAACCATTGTCAAATGCAAAAAATAGAGTGAAAACACGTTTTTTCATCATTGGGCAAGAATAACTTTGTTATTTCACCAAGAAACAGTTAAACTTTTTAAATAAAACATGTAGAAAATTTTATTCTGAACAAACCGGTGTAAATAAAGTACACAGGAAGCGAATAGATGTTTGATTAAATGAATTTTTATTCATAACAGTACAGGGTAAAATTAACCGGAAAAACACAGATGAAAAAATGTGTTTTTTCCACTCCATTTTTTGCATTTGATACTGGTTTTCTCAAAAACTATTTAACTTACAGTTCTGGGACCTGTTTTATTCAATTTATCAGGTCAAAAACCATAAGAAATGATTAAATTCGCCCCTTAATCTACCTTACCAGAATTTCAGGAAGACCTCATTTCACCTGGTGAGCTGACATCAGGGAGAAATCTTTCGCTAGCCTTAACTCGGTAACGAGGCATTTCCGGACCCATGTTTATAAAAACGTTTTTCATTATTTTTACATGTACAATGAGCTCCCAAAGTTTCTGCATATCTTCGTGAATCACCCTGTATAGGAAGGAAAGTATTGTTTTCATATCGATCACAACAAATACAATCTTCACCCGAATATACACCTAAACAGACTCCCTCAACCCACACAACATGTTTATACCAATTGGTCTGTGTGTGAACAGAATATCTCAAGAACGGAACATTGTACGAACTTGAAACTTAAAACTTAAGTTACATACCATTACCGGACCCGACACAAACATTTTCATCAAAATTGGTCAAACGGAAGTAGTAGTTTATTCGTGTAATTTTTCACTTTTATCGATTTTCTCAAAAACTGGTCCTACGATTTTTTTAAAATCGCCTGGTTTACTAATTTTTTTATGCTCTACAAGATAGGGTAGGCGCCATGTTTGCTGAAATTCTTGGTCAGGCTGTTTTCACGTAAAAAAACTTTTGCTTTAAGATTGCGACTTTAATATGCATTTTAGCGTAAAAATGTATAATTAAAGTTTTAGAGAATTTAAAATTCTTCAACTTTTATTTCAAACATTTTTTTGTATAACGCTTAGTTTAGCGGTAATTAGAGATTTTCTGTGTTTTTTCTCACGAAAACGTGTGGAAAATCGATTTTTTTAAAGATTTCGGCCTTAGTATGCACTTAAACGAAATAAGTGTATATAATAAAATTTATAAGAAATTTGAAAGATCTAAAACTTTTATTAATAGCATTTTTTTTGTACAGTGCGTAGTTTAGCGTGAGAGAGTGATTTTCCGTATTTTTAAGCCAAACTGAGGTTGATTTTCATTTTGCGTTTTTTATATATGATTAAAATTAGGTTATGTTTATTTTGGTTAGTTTTGTTGTTTATTTGTAATGTTTTTTTTACTAATGCTAGGTTTATTAATTATTTGCATTGGCAAGAGAAAGTTGTGTGAGTGTGTTACACAGTTGTACTGATTTGTATCAGTTGTAGAAGATGCCTCCTTGATTAGAGGTGATCTGTTGAGAAATGACCACTGAGCTGACAAGGTATATTTGTATTGCGTGCACTGCCTTCAAGCATCGAATAATTCATTAAGTATTCAATAAATAGCGTTACTTGTACAATGCCTGATGAATTACAAAGTAACCCAACCCTGCAGGACCATTCTAAAAATAAAATATCATTTGTTTATATTCAATACACACATTACCATTTTTACCCCTCTTATTTATAAAGTTTATTTACAACTTTAAAAATCTAGTGTGAAACACTCACATAACTTTATCTTACCAATGCAAATAATGACCAATATAACCTTACATTATTAATAAAACATTAGAAATAAACAAAACAACTAACCTCAATAAACATAACCTTATTTTAATCATGTTGTTGTTGTTTAGGTCAACAGCCGAAAGGCTGGTTTGAACCTCTAGAGGTTTTACTAAGTAAAACGAGGAGTGAGGTGGTTTACCATTGCCTTCTTCACTGAGTGGAAAAGTACGCTTATCAGCATGCCGGGCCCTCTGAAAAGCACATATTTTCCACTCTGTAAATGACACCTTCACTTCATTCACCACAGGGTCTGGCTGTACAATGAAATTCATTACTTTCAGAGAAGATAACTCTGATTAGTGTCTTTTACACCTCTACCTATTCTGTTCTTAAATGATTGTCATTTAATTGACTGACCATGTGATAAGAAACAGAACTATTTATTTTAGCCCTGCAACGAACAGATTGAGTGTAAATAATTTGACACTCCACCTGTCTGTTATGGGCAGATTTTAATCATATATATTATGAAAGATGCAAAATTAAAATAAACCTAAGTTTTGCTTTAAAATACGGAAAGTCACTGTTTCACGCTAAACTAAGCTCTGTAGAGAAAAATGCTTTAAATAAAAGTTGTAGATCTTTTAATTTTCTATAAATTTTATTATATACATTTTTGTCATAAAATGCATACTTAGGCCGAAATCTTAAAAAAATCGATTTTTCACACGTTATCGTGAAAAAAAAAACAGAAAATCGCTAATTACCGCTAAACTAAGCGTTATACAAAACAAATTTTGAAATAAAAGTTGTAGAATTTTAAATTGTCTACAACTTTTATTACATAAATTTTTGCGCTAAAATGCATATTAAAGCCGTAACCTTAAGAAAAGTATTTTTTTACGTAAAAACAGCCTCACCAAGAATTTCAGCAAACATGGCGCCTACCCTATCTTGCAGAGCATAAAAAATTGAGAAAATGAGGCGATTTTTAAAAAAAATCGTAGGACCAGTTTTTGGGAAAATCGCAAAAAAGTGAAAAGTTACACGGATAAACTACTACTTCCGGTTGACCGATTTCGATGAAAATGTTCGTGTCGGGTCCGGTAAGGGTATGTAACTTAAGTTTCAAGTTCGTACGTTGTTCCGTTCTTGAGATATTCTGTTCACACGCACACACAGACCAATCGCTAAAAACATGTTTGTGTGTTTTCAGGGGGTCTGAAAACGTGTAGATACGGTGAAAACTCGATTTCTTAAAATCGACATGAAAATAATACTTTTCTTCCTATATATTCATATAGGCAAGAGAAAGCAAAAATAGTAAACATGAAACACATTTAATTTATTTATTGAAGATAAAGGGGAAAACGCAGACGGCGAATAGCAGCAGTTGATTTGAAAAAAGGTAAATAAAGGTGCGGTTGACCCATTTACGTAAAATCTATCAATATATTTGTGTTGTTATCCCTTCAGTGACCTAATAAGAAGCCAGGTGTACACACACACACACACACACACACACACATTCGCATAATTATGTGTAGGCATACCACGTTGCGTTTTTACCCGACAACTGTACACATCAGCTGGTAGTAAAATTCATCTGCCGATATCATGTTGCAACCGCATAATCACGTCTATACTCGCATTCTGTGTCGAAATCATATTTTCACGATCACTCGTCATGTCTGTCACCGTATCAAAGGGTAAAAAAAATCTGGTGTAAAACATTCACGCAACTTTCTCTTGCCAATGCAAATAATTAACAATAAACCTAACACATTTGTAATAAAACATTAGAAATAAACAAAAAAACTAACCTTAATAAACATAACCTAATTTTAATCATGAGTGAAAAAAGCAAAATGAAAATCAACCGCAGTTTAGCTTAAAAATACGGAAAATCAATCTTTCACACTAAACTAGGCTCTGTAGAGAAAAATGCTCTAATAAAGGTTATACATCTTTTAATTTCCTATAAATTTGATTATATAGTAGGCTACACTTTTGTCGTAAAATGCACACACACACACACAAACACACACACACACATTATTAAGTGTAGGCATACCACGTTGCGTTTTTACCCGACAACTGTACACATCAGCTGGTAGTAAAATTCATCTGCCGATATCATGTTGCAACCGCATAATCACGTCTCTACTCGCATTCTGTGTCGAAATCATATTTTCACGATCACTCGTCATGTCTGTCTCCGTATCAAAGGGTAAAAAAATCTGGTGTGAAACATTCACACAACTTTCTCTTGCCAATGCAAATAATTAACAATAAACCTAACACTTTAGTAATAAAACATTAGAAATAAACAAAAAACTAACCTTAATTAAACATAACCTAATTTTAATCATGAGTGAAAAAAGCAAAATGAAAATCAACCGCAGTTTAGCTTAAAAATACGGAAAATCAATCTTTCACACTAAACTAGGCTCTGTAGAGAAAAATGCTCTAATAAAGGTTATATATCTTTTAATTTCCTATAAATTTGATTATATAGTACACTTTTGTCGTAAAATGCACACACACACACACACACACACACACACACAAACACATTCACATTATTATGTGTAGGCATACCACGTTGCGTTTTTACCCGACAACTGTACACATCAGCTGGTAGGTAATAAAATTCATCTGCCGATATCATGTTGCAACCGCATAATCACGTCTCTACTCGCATTCTGTGTCGAAAACATATTTTCACGATCACTAGTCATGTCTGTCTCCGTATCACACAGTAAAAAATATTAGATCATCAACCAAAATATCTGGTGTGAAACACTCACACGACTTTGTCTTGCCAATGCAGATAATGAATAATTACCTATTTTTACTTTCTCTTGCCTATATGAATATATAATAAGGAAAGTATTGTTTTTATTTCGATTTTAACAAATCGTGTTTTCACCGGATCTACACGTTTTCAGAACCCCTGAATCCAAAAAAACATGTTTTTAGCGATTGGTCTGTGTCTCTATGTGTGTGAAAAGAATATCTCAAGACCGGAGCATCGTACGAACTTGAAACTTACGTTAGACAGCACCACTACCGGACCCGACACGAACAATTTCATCAAAATCGGTCAACCGAAAGTGGTAGTTTATTTGTGTAATTTTTCACTTTCTTCTGATTTTCTGAAAAACGGCTCCTACGATTTTTTTAAAAATCGCCTGGTTTACTAAATTTTTATGCTCTACAAGATAAGGTAGGCGCAATGTTTGCTGAAATTCTTGGTGAGGCTGTTTTCATGTAAAAAAATTGTTTTTTTTAATACTACGACTTTAATATGAATTTTAGCACAAAAATTTATATAATAAAAAATATAGAGAATTTAAAATCCTAAAACTTTTTAATCCAAACATTTATTTGTATAACGCTTAGTTTAGCGGTAATTAGCGATTTTCTGTTTGTTTCTCACGAAAACGTTTGAAAAATCGATTATTTTTAAAGATTTCGGCCTTAGTATGCATATCGACAGTAGAGTATATAATCAAATTTATAGGAAATTTAAAGATCTACAATTTTTTTTTAGAGCATTTTTCTGATTTTTCATGATTAAAATAAGGTTATGTTTATTGAGGTTAATTTATTTATTGTTTTTAATGTTTTATTACTAATGTTAGGTTTATTGTTAATTATTTGCATTGACAAGAGAAAGTTGTGTGAGTGTTTCACACCAGATTTTTACATCTTGTGTATGTATGTGTGGGTGTGTGTGTGTGTGCGCGCGCTGATGTACTATATAATACAGTAGAATCTTAGTAGTCCGGCCTGTTCGGGACCGAAAAGGTGCCGGATTATTGAAAATCCCGGGTTACTGGATGTGTTAGAATTTTGGAACTGAAAATTATAAATTTAAACAAAAAAATCTGGTGTGAAACACTCACACAACGTTCTCTTGCCAATGCAAATAATTAACAATAAACCTAACATTAGTAATAAAACATAAGAAATAAAAAAAAACTAACCTCAAAAACATAACCTTATTTTAATCATGAGTGAAACACGCAAAATGAAAATCGAACTCAGTTTGGCTTAAAAATACGGAAAATTACTCTTTCACGCTAAACTACGCTCTGTAGAGAAAAATGCTTAAAATAAAAGTTGTAGATCTTTTAATTTTCTATAAATTTAATTATATATACTTTTGTCGTAAAATGCGTACTAAAGCCGAAATCTTAAAAAAATCAATTTTTCACACGTTTTCGTGAGAAAAAAATCAGAAAATCGCTTATTACCGCTAAACTAAGCGTTATACAAAAAAATGTTTGAAATAAAAGTTGTAGAATTTTTAATTCTCTACAACTATTGTTATATAAATTTTTGCGCTAAAATGCATATTAAAGCCGTAATCTTAAAAAACAACGTTTTTACGTGAAAACGGCCTCACCAAGAATTTCAGCAAAAATGGCGCCTACCCCATCTTGTAGAGAATAAAAAATTGAATAAACCAGGCGATTTTTAAAAAAATCGGAAGACCAGTTTTTGAAAAAATCGCAAAAAAGTGAAAAATTAAACGAATAAACTACTACTTCCGGTTGACCGATTTTGATGAAAATGTTCGTGTCGGGTCCGGTAGTGGTACGTAACTTAAGTTTCAAGTTCGTACGATGTTCCGTTCTTGAGATATTCTGTTCACACACACACACACACACACACACACACACACACACACACACACACACACACACACACACGCACACACACACACACGCACACACACACACACACACACACACACACACACAGACCAATCGCTAAAAACATGTTTTTTTAGGTTCAGGGGGTCTGAAAACGTATAGATCCGGTGAAAACTCGATTTTGAAAAATCGACATGAAAACAATACTTTCCTTCCTATATATTCATATAGGCAAGGGAAAGTAAAAATGAACGTGCATTGATTTCTATGTGATTTTAAATTAAATAAACGAATTAAAAAAAGGTTTGCTGAGTACTTCTGTAGTCATTGCAGTAAACATAATTATCGGCTATTGACATCGCAAGTGCTGCGGTATGGGGTGCTCATGTTGTGAGAATTACGTTTTGTTGTCAATTCAAGCATGAAGTAGAGTATGACCCAGTTCTGGGTTTTGAATAAAAGGCCAAAAATTATTCCATTTAACAATAATTAAGGTCTGCTTATTCATTTTTACTTTCTCTTGCCTATATGAATATATAGGAAGGAAAGTATTGTTTTCATGTCGATTTTTCGAAATCGAGTTTTCACCGGATCTATACGTTTTCAGACCCCCTGAACCCAAAAAACATGTTTTTAGCGATTGGTCTGTGTGTGTGTGTGTGTGTATGTGTGTGTGTGTGTGTGCGTGTGTGTGTGAACAGAATATCTCAAGAACAGAACATCGAACGAACTTGAAACTTAAGTTACATACCACTACCGGACGCGACACGAACATTTTCATCAAAATCGGTCAACCGGAAGTAGTAGTTTATTCGTATAATTTTTCATTTTTTTGCGATTTTCTCAAAAACTGGTCCTACGATTTTTTTTAAAATCGCCTGTTTTACTCAATTTTTTATTCTCTACAAGATAGGGTAGGCGCCATGTTTGCTGAAATTCTCGGTGAGGCTGTTTTCACGTAAAAACGTTGTTTCTTTAAGATTACGGCTTTAATATAAATTTTAGCGCAAAAACTTATATAATAAAAGTTGTAGAGAATTTAAAAACCTACAACTTCTGTTTCAAACATTTTTTTGTATGACGCTTAGTTTAGCAGTAATTAGCGATTTTCTGATTTTTTCTCACGAAAACATGTGAAAAATCGATTTTTTTAAGATTTCGGTCTTAGTATGCATTTTACGATAAAAGTGTATATAACCAAATTTATAGGAAATTTAAAGATCTACAACTTTTATGTAACGTATTTTTCTCTACAGAGCCTAGTTTAGCGTGAAATAGTGATTTTCCGTATTTTTAAGCCAGACTGAGGTTGATTTTCATTTTGAGTGTTTCACTCATGATTAAAATAAGGTTATGTTTATTGAGGTTAGTTTTTTGTTTATTTCTAATATTTTATTACTAATGTTAAATTATATTGTAAATTATTTGCATTGGCAAGAGAAAGTTGTGTGAGTGTTTCACACCAGATTTTTACTTTCTCTTGCCTATATGAATATATAGGAAGGAAAGTATTGTTTTCATGTCAATTTTTCGAAATCGAGTTTTCACCGGATCTATACGTTTTCAGACCCCCTGAACCCAAAAAACATGTTTTTAGCGATTGGTCTGTGTGTGTGTCTGTGTGTGTGTGTGTGTGTCTGTGTGTGTGTCTGTGTGTGAACAGAATATCTCAAGAACGGAACATCGTACGAACTTGAAACTTAAGTTACATACCACTACCGGACGCGACACGAACATTTTCATCAAAATCGGTCAAACGGAAGTAGTAGTTTATTCGTATAATTTTTCAGTTTTTTGCGATTTTCTCAAAAACTGGTCCTACGATTTTTTTTAAAATCGCCTATTTTACTCAATTTTTTATTCTCTACAAGATAGGGTAGGCGCCATGTTTGCTGAAATTCTCGGTGAGGCTGTTTTCACGTAAAAACGTTTTTTTTTTAAGATTACGGCTTAATTATAAATTTTAGCGCAAAAACTTATATTATAAAAGTTGTAGAGAATTTAAAAACCTACAACTTTTGTTTCAAACATTTTTTTGTATAACGCTTAGTTTAGCGGTAATTTGCCATTTTCTGTTTTTTTTCTCACGAAAACGTGAGAAAAATCGATTTTTTTAACATTTCGGTCTTAGTATGCATTTTACGACAAAAGTGTATATAATTAAATTTATAGAAAATTAAAAGATCTACAACTTTTGTTTAGAGCATTTTTCTCTACAGAGCCTAGTATAGCGTGAAAGCGTGATTTTCCGTATTTTTAAGCCAAACTGAGTTCGATTGTCATTTTGCGTCATTCAATCATGATTAAAATAAGGTTATGTTTTTGAGGTTAGTTTTTGTTTATTTCTAATATTTTATTAATAATATTAGGTTTATTATTATTTATTTGCATTGGCAAGAGAAAGTTGTGTGAGTGTTTCACACCAGATTTTTAATATATATAGAGACACTAATGACATGATTTTAACCCACCCGATTGGTCTACAGGTAAAGTCGTCGCCAAAATCAGCTGTTTTTCGGAGACGAAGGTTCCTGGTTCAAATCTTAGTAAAGGTTGTTGTTGTTTAGGTCATCAGCCAAAAGGCTGGTTTGAACCTGTAGAGGTTTTACTAAGTAAACCGAGGAATGAGATGGTTTACCATTGCCTTCCTCACTGAATGGAAAAGTATGCTTATCAGCATGCCGGGCCCTCTGTAAAACACATATTTTCCACTCTGCAAATGACACCTTCACTTCATTCACCACAGGGTCCAACTGTACAATGAAATTCATTACTTTCAGATGAGATAACTCTAATTAGTGTGACAGTACACCTCTACCTCTTCTGTTCTTAAATGATTCAGTCATTTGATTGGCTGACCATGTGATAAGAAACAGAACTATTTATTTTAGCCCTGCAACGAACAAATTGAGTGTAAATAATTTTTGACACTCCACCTGTCCGTTATGGGCAGATTAGTAAAGGTAGTTACTTTTATACGGATTTGAATGCTAGACAGTGGTTGTGGGGTGTAGTTTGATGGTTGGGGTTCAATTAACCATACTCTCTCAGGAATGGTCGACCTGGGTCTGTACAAGACTACACCTCATTTACACGTCATACGCATCATCCTTATCTCATTGGGTGATGGGGTTGCTTATTGTTCTCAATTGAACAGATTGCAACGTACACAAATTAGGAATTAGAAAAAAAACGTGTGTATGTGTGTGTGCGCGCGCGCTTTTGTATATAATATTCTTATTTTCCTCCTGCCGAAATTTTTTTTTGGAAATGTGCCTTATAACGCAAAAATGTTCTTTAGATACCTGTGAGTAAATTGTATTATAGAAAGGGGTTTGAAAGTTGTGAAGTTTTTGATATATATAGAGACACTTTTTTTGTAATCTCTAATTTGTGTACGTTGCAATCTGTTCAATTCAGAGCAATAAGCAACCCCATGACCCAATCAGATGAGGATGATGAGTATTACGCGTAAATGTGGTGTAGTCTTGTACAGACACACTCACACAGTTAATTGAACCCCAACCATCAAAGTACACCGGTAACCACTGTCTAACATTCAAATCCGTATAAAAGTAACTACCTTTACTAGGATTTGAACCAGCAACCGTCGTCTCGGAAAATCAGCTGTTAAACAGCTGATTTTGGCGACGACTTTACCTCTAGACCAACCCAATGGTGGGTTAGAGACACTTATGACAGTGTTGTTTTTATGGCAGAGTAAGAATAAGAAAAAGTGTTTGTAGTTAGTAAGTAGTTTTAATAGCGTGGAATTAATATTGAGAAGGCATTGCTGATTGTCGACTGTTTATGCCTACCCTAACCTACCAACCTAGGACGATAGGACGAAGGGCGTGCAGGGCGGGAGGGTGGACGTGCACCCCAGACAATGGGTCACGTACCATCAAACATCAGATGTCTTTCTCTTGGTTCTTCTCTTGTACACGACTTATGGATGAAGGTCGACCAACAATCGGATGTTTACTTTATTTATCTCTTCCAATACACTTACTTTTACACTACGATATTACTTTCAACTTACATTTAAAAAAACTGCTGTGAAACACTCACACGACGTTCTCTTCCCGATGTAAATAATCAAACATTGATAATCGATGTTAATTCGTTACTGAATGAAGCCAAATGAAAATCTATCTCTGTGTTAGATTAAAAAATACCGTTTTTTACTTTCTCTTGCCTATATGAGAATATTATAGAAAGGAAAGTATTGTTATCATGTTAATTTTTTGAAATTGATTTTTCACCGGATCTACACGTTTCAGACCCCCTGAATCCAAAAAACATGCTTTTAGCGATTGGTCTGTGTGTGTATACAAAATATCTCAAGAACGGAACATCGTACGAACTTGAAACTTAAGTTACATACCACTACCGGACCCGACACGAACATTTTCATCAAAATCGGTCAACCGGAAGTAGTAGTTTATTCGTGTCATTTTTCACTTTTTTGCGATTTTTTCAAAAACTGGTCCTACAACTTTTTAAAAAAATCGCCTGGTTCACTAAATTTTTTAAGCTCTACAAGATAGGGTAGGCGCAATGTTTGCTGAAATTCTTGGTGAGGCTGTTTTCACGTAAAAAAATATGTTTTTAACATTACGGCTTTAAGAGCCTATGCATTTTAGCGCAAAAATGTATATACAAAAGTTGTAGAAAATTTAACAACCTACAACT
Source organism: Catonia carolina (assembly GCA_035578175.1). Classification (NCBI taxonomy): domain Eukaryota; kingdom Metazoa; phylum Arthropoda; class Insecta; order Hemiptera; family Achilidae; genus Catonia; species Catonia carolina. The sequence goes on along the minus strand of JAQMRL010000025.1, from coordinate 763,054 downwards.
TTTATTTATATTATTTTTTTTGTATAACGCTTAGTTTAGCGGTAATTAGCGATCTTTTGTTTGTTTCTTACGAAAACGTGCGATAAATCGATTTTTTTAAGATTTCGGCCTTAGTATGCATTTTACGACAAAAGTGCATATAATAAAAATTGTTGTTGTTTAGGTCAACAGCCGAAAAGCTGGTTTGAACCTCTAGAGGTTTTACTAAGTAAAACGTAGAGTGAGGTTGTTTACCATTGCCTTCCTCACTGAGTGGAAAAGTACGCTTATCAGCATGCCGGGCCCTCTGAAAAGAACATATTTTCAACTCTGTAAATGACAACTTCACTTCATTCACCACAGGGTCTGGCTGTATAGTGAAATTCGTTACTTTCAGAGAAGATAACTCTGATTAGTGTCTTTTACACCTCTACCTCTTCTGTTCTTAAACGATTCAGTCATTTAATTGGCTGACCATGTGATAAGAAACAGAACTATTTATTTTAGCCCTGAAACGAACAGATTGAGTGTAAATAATTTGACACTCCACCTTTCTGTTATGGGCAGAATAAAAATTAATAGGAAATAAAAAGCTCTACATCTTTCATTTGGAGCATTTTTCTCTACAGAGCCTAGTTTAGCGTGAAAGAGTGATTTTCCGTATTTTCAAGCCAAACTGAGGTTGATTTTCATTTTGCGTCTTGTGAGTGTTTCACACATACTTGTTTATTTGTCACATCTTCTGGGATTATGATGTAATAACCCCTTCTCCTAAAAGGAACTCTGCAGCATCTTTCTCCGTCCGGATATTATGAAGGGGGCAGTCAACTCAAAAAGATGTTTTTCTTTAAAATTTCGATTGTTATTTGCATTTATTTGAAGTTTAATATTTTCTGAAGCAAAAAATTTGTTTACTTTGTTTGTAAATTGACAAAAAGTTTTAAAAACAACTGTTTAAAATAAAGCTCACTAGCAAAGCGAGTGAAATGATTCCTTCAACTTTAAGCTTTCCAGAAATGTAGGGTTTGCATGATTGTACATTCTTGGTAATTAACTATTTTGGTTTGTATTGGAGATATTTGGATTATACATTTTTTTCAAATGTTCATAATTTCTTGTTCTATTATCCGTGGAATGATTGTTACAAAACCCTTAATAGGGATTTAGTTAAAAAATAATTTGTGAATACATAAAATAAATGTTTTTGAAAATATGGTTTTTCTTCAATAAATTCTTGTCATAAAAAATACATACAAGCGCATACAACAGATAATAGACAGCAATTTTCCGTATTTTGTAGCATAAAAATCATGTTGATATCTTTCTTGGTTCCTGAGATATTTGATTCCCAGTAAAAGCCCACTTTTCCAACCTCGCCCTTATATTAGGGGCTGTAATTAATTTTTTGGCTTGGTTCAAATGGTAGATAATTACTAATAAATTAATCTTTCATTTAAAATAAATAATGATAAATTATAGCCAGAAGTTTAGATTTTTTTTTCATTTCCTGGGTTGACTGCCCCCTAAGTAACTCTACAAAATTCATGGCAGTCTATAATTATTGTCAGTCATACTGGCTCGCTAGACGCATACAGGTGTGGAAGAATTGTGTAACCCTTCAGGGAATTCGGATTTGATAGTGGCATACAGAAAACGGAAAAGATCCCCATTCTGTCAACTGAACGTGCAAACAACTATAGCGGTAGTAAAATCAATCGTGTTCGAAGTCACTCACTATATGCTAGCACTATCGTCGTGGGAATATACATTTATGGTTTCGGTTTTATGTTAGTCACTCTTTACAATTATTTCCCAGTAATGACTCAATTAAAATAATTTTCCATAGTGCGTGTTAAAAACAAGATACGACTCACTATAATACTCACGTTCACTAAGACACTATTGTATTTGATACTCCATCGTAAATAAACAAAAAGTAAAAAAGAAAAACGGAAATAATTGTGAATAATAAGAAAAGGAAAAGATAGTTGTTCTAAGAGTTGATGGTTGAGGTTAGAGGAGTGTAAGAGAGAGAGAGTTAGAGAGAGTGAGAGTGGTGTTGGTGTCACATAGCATCCGGTCAGGTGTTTCAGTGTAAGTGTCGAGTGCAACACTCTTACCGTCAACGTAAAACGCACCATAAAAAATTATTCTTACTTCCTATTATCTCTTCTTAGTTATTGTACTCGTAAACAGCGGTCCCCGGTTATAACGCGCGTGTACGCAGTCATTCACTAATCCGCGTTATAAACCAATCAAGAATTTTCGTACTTACTTAAAAATATACTTTGCGCAAATAGGTGGTAGAACAGCAGCAGCAAATATCAACAAGTTGTTGTTGTTTAGATGATCAGCCTGTGTGGCTGGTTTGAACGTGTAGAGGTTTTACTAAGTAAAACGAGGAGTCAGGTGGTTTACCATTGCCACAACTCACTCAGTGGAAAAGTATTCTTATCAGCATGCCAAGCCCTCTGAAAAGCACGTATTTTCCACTCTGCAAATGACACCTTCACTTCATTCACCACAGGGTCCAGCTGTATAATGAAATTCATTACTTTCAGAGGAGATAACTCTGATTAGTGTCACAGTACACCTCTACCTCTTCTGTTCTTAAATAGTTCAGTCATGAAATTAGATGACTATGTGATAAGAAACAGAACTATTTTTTGTAGCCCTTGTGTGAACATCATAAGGTATAAAAAAAAAATTGTATTTTAAACTCGTTTTTAAAAATTCGTATTTTTAAGCCAAACTTAGGTCGATCTTCGTTTTTCGTCTTTCACTCACGATTAAAATAAGGTTACGTTTTTTGAGGTTAGTTTTTTGTTTATTTCTAATGTTTTATTACTAATGTTAGGTTATATTGTTAATTGTTTGCATTGGCAAGAGAAATTTGTGTGAGTGTTTCACACCAGATTTTTTTTTATAGCGTCTCTCCTTACTTCTAATAGCTAAATGGTTACTGTATTTTATACCTTGTGTGGACATCATATGGTATAAAAAAGCAGTAACCATTTGGCTATTACAATTAGAGAGATACGCTATAGAAAAAATCTGGTGTCAAATACTCACACAAATTTCTCTTGCCAATGCAAATAATGACCAATATAACCTAACATTAGTAATAAAATATTAGAAATAAACAAAAAACAAACCTCAATAAACCTAACCTTATTTTAATCATGAGTGAAAAACGCAAAATGAAGATCGACCTAAGTTTGGCTTAAAAATACGAAAAATCACTCTTTCACGTTAAACTAGGCTCTGTAGAGAAAAATGCTAAAAATAAAAATTAAAGATCTTTTAAATTTCTATTAAAATGATTATATACACTTTTGTCATAAATTGGATACTAAGGCCGAAATCTTAAAAAAATCGATTTTTCGATTTTTTGACACGTTTACGTGAGAAAAAAAACAGAAAGTCGCTTATTATCGCTAAAGTAAGCGTTATAAAAAAAATCTGCCCATAACAGACAGGTAGAATGTCAAATTATTTACACTCAATCTGTTCGTTGCAGGGCTAAAATAAATAGTTCTGTTTCTTATCTCATGGTCAGCCAATTAAATGATTGAATCATTCAAGAACAGAAGAGGTAGAGGTGTAAAAGACACTTATCAGAGTAATCTCCTCTGAAAGTAATGAATTTTATTATACAGCCAGACCCTGTGGTGAATGAAGTGAAGGTGTCATTTGCAGAGTGGAAAATATGTGCTTTTCAGAGGGCCCGGCATACTGATAAGCGTACTTTACCACTCAGTGAGGAAGGCAATGGTAAACCACCTCACTCCTCGTTTTACTTAGTAAAACCTCTAGAGGTTCAAACCAGCCTTTTGGCTGATGACCTAAACAACAACATAAAAAAAATTGAAATAAAAGTTGTAGGATTTTAAATTTTCTTAAACTTTTATTATATAAAATTTTGCGGTAAAATGCATATTAAAGCCGTAATTTAAAATAAACAATTTTTTTACGTAAAAACAGCCTCACCAAGAATTTCAGCAAAAATGGCGCCTACCTTATCTTGTAGAGCATAAAAAATTTTAGTAAATGAGGCGGTTTTTAAAAAAATCGTAGGACCAGTTTTTGAGAAAATCGCAAAAAGTGAAAAATTATACGAATAAACTACTACTTCTGGTTGACCGATTTTGATGAAAATGTTCGTGTTGGGTCCGCTAGTGGTATGTAACTTAAGTTTCAAGTTTCAAGTTCGTACGATGTTCCGTTCTTGATATATTCTGTTCACACACACACGCGCGCACGCGTGTACGGGCGCGCGCGCGTACACGCTTAGACACACCCACATACCAATCACTAAAAACATATTTATTGGATTCAGGGGGTTTGAAAACGTGTAGCCTATATCCGGTGAAGGGTGTATTTGTTAAAATCGACATGAAAACAATACTTTCCTTCCTATAAATTCATATAGGCAAGAGAAAGTAAAAATGGTTACTCAAGGAAATATATATGTAGTTTTGTGAGCTCGGCTACCGGTTTCAATTTTAGTTTTCTATTTTTAAATAAATTCTTTTGTTTTGCATATTATATTGTATGTTTTGTTTTTCATTTGTACAGGTATTTATTTACCAGCATATTATTTTTCACTTCCTCTTGCCTGTATGAATATTTAGGAAGGAAAGTATTGTTTTCGTGTCGATTTTAAGAAATCGAGTTTTCACCGGATCTACCCGTAAACAGACCCCTGAACCCAAAAAACATGTTTTTAGCGATTGGTCTGTGTGTGTGTGTGTGCGCGCGCGTGTGTGTGTGTGTGTGGGCGCGCGTGTGTGTGAACAGAATATCTCAAGAACGGAACATCGTACGAACTTGAAACTTAAGTTACATACCACTACCGGATCCGACACGAATATTTTCATCAAAATCGGTCAACCGGAAGTAGTAGTTTATTCGTATAATTTTTCAGTTTTTTGCGATTTTCTTAAAAACTGGTCCTACGATTTTTTTTAAAATCGCCTATTTTACTCAATTTTTTATTCTCTACAAGATAGGGTAGGCGCCATGTTTGCTGAAATTCTCGGTGAGGCTGTTTTCACGTAAAAACGTTGTTTTTTTAAGATTACGGCTTTAATATAAATTTTAGCGCAAAAACTTATATAAAAAAAGTTGTAGAGAATTTAAAAACCTACAACTTCTGTTTCAAACATTTTTTTGTATGACGCTTAGTTTAGCAGTAATTAGCGATTTTCTGATTTTTTTCTCACGAAAACGTGTGAAAAATCAATTTTTTTAAGATTTTGGCCTTAGTATGCATTTTACGACAAAAGTGTATATAACCAAATTTATAGGAAATGTAAAGATCTACAACTTTTATTTAACGTATTTTTCTCTACAGAGCCTAGTTTAGCGTGAAATAGTGATTTTCCGTATGTTTAAGCCAAACTGATGTTTATTTTCATTTTGCGTCTTTCATATATGATTAAAATTAGGTTATGTTTATTGAGGTTAGTTTTTTTGTTTATTTTTAATGTTTTATTACTTATGTTCGGTTTATTATTAATTACAGTAGGACGTCGATTATTCGGATTAATTGGGGATCTGATCGTCCGGTAAATGGATTTTTCCGGATAACCGATTTTCTGAACTTATTTTAGAGAAGCTAGAACTGAAAAAAGTGAAGGTGTCATTTGCAGGCCCTAAAGTAGATTTTAGAGGGCCTGGTATGCTGAGAAGGATCTACAGTTCAGCCGTTGTTAGTTTGCTCCTACTGTCAACAAACAAAAGCCACATACTATAGGGTGCACGCTAGAGTCTGCGACTTTACGGATGTCGTATTCCTATTAAGTTAACTATTTTTTAAATTATAATTACTTAAGTACTAAAAACATCAGTCATGATATAATGTAGGCCTAACAATTTCATTTATTAAAATAGTTTTAAAAGTATTTTGTATTTAAATACTTTTGAAAGTATTTTGTTGTTACTTTTTAATCAGTGTGTACACATTTTGATATAATGCGCATGCTCAGTGACGTCATTATTTGGTTACATTAGGAGCAAACTTTGAGAAGCTGGACTATAGTAAGTCGATGTTTCACATTTGTCGATTGGCCCGCAGATAACTGATAAGATCAATGCTACAATTTGTAAAATGATTTATTGAATAATTAAATTAAAACATAATCAATAATCGAATGCAAAGTACACTGTCGGTTATTTTTACTTTGTTTTGCTTATATGAATATATAGGAAGGAAAGTATTGTTTTCATGTCGATTTTTAGAAATCGAGTTTTCACCGGATCTACACGTAAACAGACCCCCCGAACCCACACATACATGTTTTTAGCGATTGGTCTGTGTGTGTGTGTGTGTGTGTGTGTGTGTGTGTGTGTGGGTGTGTGAACAGAATATCTCAAGAACGGAACATCGTACGAACTTGAAATTTAAGTTACATATCATTACCGGACCCGACACGAACATTTTCATCAAAATCGGTCAACCGGAAATAGTAGTTTATTCGTGTAATTTTTCACTTGTTGCGATTTTCTCAAAAACGGCTTCTACGATTTTATTAAAAATCGCCTCATTTGCTACATTTTTTATATTCTACAAGATAGGGTAGGGGCCCATGTTTGCTGAAATTTTTGGTGACGCTGTTTACACGTAAAAAAAATTGTTTTATTAAGATTGCGGCTTTAATATGCATTTTAGCACAAAAATGTATATGATAAAAGTTGTAGAGAATTTAAATTCCTACAACTTTTATTTCAAACATTTTTTTGGTACAACGCTTAGTTTAGCGGTAATTAGCGATTTGTTGGTAGGCCCGCAGATAACTGATAAAGATCAATGCTACAGTTTGTAAATTGATTTATTGAATAATTAAATTAAAACATAATCAATAATAGAATGCAAAATACACTGTCGGTTATTTTTGATGATGAATGTAAAAATTAAACAAAGGGGTAACCGCCTATTGTTAACACGCAAAGTAATAAACAACCATTGTTCTAACACAATAGCTCCGATTATGCGTTTCTTTTTATAGATTTCAAACGAAATTACAATTCCCGATATTTTAAAGTGCTACGATTATGTAGTGCATCGGCGGTTTCTTTTTCATTTCTTTGAATAAAATATTTTATGGTTATAAGTATCAGACGAACTAATGTCCCATAGCCGAGAGAGTGAGAGGGAGATATGTGGCATAACTACGCATGCGCTCAAAGGTCTTTACCGTTATAATCCAAATCTGAAAACATACTACAGTCATTATCTTGCTTGTTAGTTTACTGCGTGCATAAACGCTTGCTCACAACAATGAGTAAAATTATACGACAATGTTATTGGGTAGGCGCGTATGGGTTGTGCGAGTGAGAGGGTTATGCATTCTCTCACTCCCACGTCTAGGGGACTGCAGTTCATCTGAATACTGTACTTAAGTCATAACTTTGCTTTTGTTTGCAACGAGGGATAAAGGAGGAAAAGTATCAGTGCGCATGCGCGACTGCTTTAATTTCAGTACGACAAACATAACAACTTATACTATACCCAGAGCATATCGCGGAACCTTTTTTAGGTTAACTGTACGAATATAACTGTATGTTACCGTAAATAGAAATGTTAGTTTCTCGAAAACATCGGCAGACTATTCAACGTACTAAACGAAATATAATATGCAGTGTAATAAAATGCTGTGAAGTTGAAGCTAAACAAAAATACCTTTTCGTGCCTTTTAACAAAAGCCATGAGTGAGTGGCTAACTACTGTGATGTTTCTCTTTCCACAATTCGAAAAATAAAGAAGGAAATTAAAGACGTGAAGAAGCTATTATTTAATTCAGGTGGTTTATTATTACCTTCCTCAATGAGTGGAAAAGTATCCTTATCAGGATTCCGGGTGCTCTGAAAAGCATACTTTCCTCCCAGCATATGAAGTTGAAATGCTGGAAGTCATCTTCTGTCAGCTCCTTCAGGACAAGTGCCGCTTTCTCTTTTACAGCTTCCACAGACTCAAATTTTGACCCTTTTAAAGCAGATTTCACCTTAAGGAACAGGTACAAGATAATAACATGTGATCAAACTTGGTTTTTTACTTATGATCCGGAAACGAAGCGCCAATCCATGCACTGAAAGAGCCGAATTACACCGAGAGCCAAAAAAGCTCGAATGAGCAAGTCAAAATTTAAAGCAATGATGATTGTTTTTTTTTTTAATGTCCATGGGATTGTGTACCTTCACTGGGTTCCTGAAGGTCAAACAATGAATCAATATTACTACCTTGAGGTACTTCTAAACTACATTAAAGAGTAAGGGAAAAACACCCCAAAATGTGGAAGGACAAATCATGGGTTCTCCACCAAGACAATGTGTCAGCTTATTCCGCGTTATCTGTCAATAGGTTCCTAGCCAAGTAAAGGATCTCAGTGTTAGAACATCCACCTTATTCACCAATTCTTGCACCATGTGACTTCCGCCTGTTCCCTAAGGTGAAATCTGCATTAAAAGGGACAAGATTTGAGTCTGTGGAAGCTGCAAAAGAGAAAGCGGCACACGTCCTGAAGGAGCTGACAGAAGATGACTTTCAGCACTGTTTCTAACAATGGAAAATTTGCATGGAGCGTTGTAGGTACAGAGAAGGAGTGTATATTGAAGGGCCAGCCCATTCAGTCAGCTGGTAGTAAGTCGCTATTATTTGTTAAGTAACACCGGTTGGGCAAGCGACTTTGTATGGTGACCAGCTGAGAGCCATCCGTGAACAAACACTACTGGGGTCCCTGTTCAAACTCATGCCTAATTCACTTCAAAAACACAGCGATCGAATTGGGTAGTTGTCAATAATGTACCGTTCCCAATAACAAAAAAATCTGGTGTGAAACACTCACACAACTTTCTCTTGCCAATGCAAATAATTAACAATAAACCTAACATTAGTATTAAAACATTATAAATGAACAAAAACTAACCTCAAAAACATAACCTTATTTTAATCATGAGTGAATGACGCAAAATGACAATCGAACTCAGTTTGGCTTAAAAATACGGAAAATCACGCTTTCACGCTAAACTAGGCTCTGTAGAGAAAAATGCTCTAAACAAAAGTTGTAGATCTTTTAATTTTCTATAAATTTAATTATATACACTTTTGTCGTAAAATGCATACTAAGACCGAAATGTTAAAAAAATCGATTTTTTCTCACGTTTTCGTGAGAAAAAAATCAGAAAATCGCAAATTACCGCTAAACTAAGCGTCATACAAAAAAATGTTTGAAACATAAGTTGTAGGTTTTTAAATTCTCTACAACTTTTATTATATAAGTTTTTGCGCTAAAATTTATATTAAAGCCGTAATCTTAAAAAAACAACGTTTTTACGTGAAAAGAGCCTCACCGAGAATTTCAGCAGACATGGCGCCTACCCTATCTTGTAGAGAATAAAAAATTCAGTAAAATAGGCGATTTTAAAAAAAATCGTAGGACCAGTTTTTGAGAAAATCGCAAAAAACTGAAAAATTATACGAATAAACTACTACTTCCGGTTGACCGATTTTGATGAAAATGTTCGTGTCGCGTCCGGTAGTGGTATGTAACTTAAGTTTCAAGTTTCAAGTTCGTACGATGTTCCGTTCTTGAGATATTCTGTTCACACACACACACACACACACACACACACACACACACACACACAGACCAATCGCTAAAAACATGTTTTTTGGATTCAGGGGGTCTGAAAACGTATAGATCCGGTGAAAACTCGATTTCGAAAAATCGACATGAAAACAATACTTTCCTTCCTATATATTCATATAGGCAAGAGAAAGTAAAAACAATTTCCAGGGGATTCGAACCAAGGAACTTTCGTTATGAAGTAACCCGTACGGTTACGATGTAGGCAACCTAGAAACGATTACCATATAAATTTTCACACGTTTTTTTTAGCTTTTATTTGTTATCGGGAACTGTGTACATTGTCAACTACCCAATTTGATCGCTGCTTTTTGCTGTATTTTTTTTTTGGCGTGGGTTAGATATGAGTTTGAACCGGGAACCCCAATAGAGTTTGTTCACGGATGGTTGTCAACTGGTCACCATACAAAGTCGCTTGCCCAACCGGTGTTACTTAACAAATAATAGCAACTTTCTACCAGCTGACTGACTGGGCTGGCCCGGAGGCCTCACACGACTTAACTTGTTTTTCTTTTTTTTTCATTCCTAATTTGTGTTTGTTGCAATCTGTTCAATTGAGAACAATAAGCAACCCCATGACCTAATCAGATGTGAATGATATGTATGACATGTAAATGAGGTGTAGTTTTGTCCAAACTTTGGCCGACCATTCCTGAGAAAGTTAATTGAACCCCAACCATCAAAGTACACCGGTAACCACTGTCTAGCATTCATATCCGTATAAAAAAGTAACTACCTTTACTAGGATTTGAACCAGGAACCTTTGTCTTTGAAAATCAGCTGTCTTTGAAAATCAGCCTTTGTCTTTGAAAATCAGCCTTTGTCTTTGAAAATCAGCCTTTGTCTTTGAAAATCAGCCTTTGTCTTTGAAAATCAGCTGTCTTTGAAAATCAGCCTTTGTCTTTGAAAATCAGCTGTTAAACAACTGATTTTGGCGACGATTTTACCTTTAGACCAACCCGGTGGGTTAAAGACTGTAACCCACAATTCTAATTTTCAAATTTAATTCTAATTTTCTTTAACTTAGAATTTCTGTAGGAGAATAGAATAAAGTATCATCAGTGTTAATATTCGTGATATGAAGCGTGCCAAAATAATGTAGTGTAAATATATTTTGGCAGATAGACAACTAAAGAAGTTATGATGTAGGCACGGAACGGCGGTCATCACATTATTAGCTTATTGTAAGAAAACCTATTGTCGCTATTATTTGTTAAGTAACACCGGTTGGGCAAGCGACTTTGTATGGTGACCAGCTGAGAGCCATCCGTGAACAAACTCTACTGGGGGTTCTTGTTCAAACTCATGTCTAATCCACGTCAAAAAAAGTACAGCAAAAAGCAGCGATCAAATTGGGTAGTTGTCAATAATGTACAGTTCCCGATAACAAACAAAAGCTAAAAAAAATAATTTCCAGAATCGAACCAAGGAACTTTCGTTATGAAGAAACCAGTAGGATAACGATGTAGGCAACCTAGAAACGATTACCATATAAATTTTCACACGGTTTTTTTTAGCTTTTATTTGTTGTCGGGAACATTGTACATTGTTGACAACTACCTCATTTGATCGCTGCTTTTTGCTGTGTTTTTTTGACGTGGATTAGACATGAATTTAAACAGGAACCCTTAGTAGAGTTCGTTCATGGATGGCTGTCAACTGGTCACCATACAAAGTCACTTACTCAACCGGTGTTACTTAACAAACAATAACGACTTTCTACCAGCTGACTAACTGGGCTGGCCTGAAGGCCTCACAAGAGTTAACTTTAAATTGTAATTTGTATAGGAGAATAGCTGCCCATAACAGACAGGTGGAGTGCCAAATTATTTACACTCAATCTGTTCGTTGCAGGGCTAAAATAAATAGTTCTGTTTCTTATCATATGGTCAGCCAATTAAATGACTGAATCATTTAAGAACAGAGGAGGTAGAGGTGTAAAAGACACTAATCAGAGTTATCTCCTCTGAAAGTAATGAATTTCATTATACAGTTGGACCCTGTGGTGAATGAAGTGAAGGTGTCATTTACAGAGTGGAAAATATGTGCTTTTCAGAGGGCCCGGCATGCTGATAAGCTTACTTTTCCACTCAGTGAGGAAGGCAATGGTAAACCACCTCACTCCTCGTTTTACTTAGTAAAACCTCTAGAGGTTCAAACCAGCCTTTCGGCTGTTGACCTAAACAACAACAATAGGAGAATAGATTAATGTATCATCAGTGTTAATATTCGTGAAATGAAGCGTGCCAAAATAATGTAGTGTAAATTATATTTTGGCAGATAGACAACTAAGGAAGTAATGATCTAGGCACGGAACGGTGGCCATCATAGTATTATAGCTTATTGTAAGAAAACCTATTGTCAAATAAATTTACTGTTATAGGCTGTATAATACATAATAGAAACAGGCTTACACAAACATCCGTTTTGTTGCGGTCTCAAAAATTACATAAACTTTTTCATCTTATAAAGGAAAAGCTTGAAATCGATCCGAAAGACGATCGACGTTCTTATCGAAGGAAAATTACAAAAGATGAAAGAAAGCAAATCAAACCAGTGTCAAGGTTACTAATAGTTGGAAGACGAGCGGGGTAAAGAGAGAGGGGGTGATTAAGTAAATTACGACAATCCGCATCATCATTCTCGCAAATATTTTGTCATTGTTATTCATTAAACGCTTTTATTTAACTTACTCTTGGATCCATAAAATCTTGCAACTTAAAATTTTAATACTTCTACCTAAAAATTAAAAAAAAATTTACAAAAAAAAATTTTTTTTTTTTAACTTACTCTTGGATCCATCAAATCTTGCAACTTAAAATTTTAATACTTCTACTGTATCAATATGAATGAAACTTTGCACACTTGTTTATCTTCGATGAGAATACGCTGTCATAAAAAAAAATTTACAAAAAAATTTTTTTTAAACGCTTTTATTATTACAAAATAACTTACTCTTGGATCCATCAAATCTTGCAACTTAAAATTTTAATACTTCTACCGTATCAATATGAATCAAACTTTGCACACTTGTTTATCTTCGATGACAATAGGTGTTTGTAAAAAAAAATTACAAAAAAATTTCAAAAAAATTACAAAAATATTTTTTAAAAAATTAAAAAAAACGCTTTTATTTAACAATTACTTAAAAAAACTAACTAAAAAGAAAAAAATAAAAAAAATTTACAAAAAAAAATTACAAAAAAAATCACAGAAAAAAATAATAAAAAAAATAAAAAAAAATAAAAAAAAAATTTTAAGAAACGCTATTATTTAACAATGATTCAAATAAAAAATGAACTAAAAAGAAAAAATAAAAAAAATTACAAAAAAAATTACAGACATTACTGTTACAAATAAAAGCGTGGCGCATTTTTATACAACGAATATTTTACAATAAAAATGCGCCACGCTTTTATTTGTAACAGTAATGTCTGTAATTTTTTTTGTAATTTTTTTTATTTTTTATTTTTAGTTCATTTTTTATTTGAATCATTGTTAAATAATAGCGTTTCTTAAAAAAATTTTTTAAATTTTTTTTATAATTTTTTTTCTGTGATTTTTTTTGTATGTTATGTTATACAGAGTGTCTCATGAGTAAACCGACAAACTTCTAAGGTGGTTTCCTCTTATCAAAATAATGAATAAAGCTTATATACTGTAAACATAAGTCCGGAAACGCTTCGTTAACGAGTTACGGCTAGCGAAAGATTTCGCTCTGGGTTCAGAACATACGCCTAAATAAAGTAATTCTAGAGGTCTAGGAACCCAATTTTATGAGTAGATTTGATATATTCTTATGTATTTTGACCCGAAAAATTGAATAAAATAAGTTCCAGAACCATATCTCCAGTAGTTTTTGTAATATCCGATGAAAAACTAACAAAGCTGTCCATGAAAATACGTTTTTTTATGTTTGAAGAACAATAACTGTGTTAAATGGCTAATAAATGTGTACATTTATTTAGCAAAACTTTTAGATATTTTAATTCTAAAGAGAATGATGTAAAATAGGCCAATAATAAACAAACACAAAGTTTAAAAAATTTGTGTTTAATTAAATCTAATGTGCTCTAAATCGTATTAAATCTAAATCGTAGCCTACGTGTTGATTTCATCACTCATCTAATATATAAAATTCTCGTGTCACAAGTGTTAGTTGCCATACTCCTCCGAAACGGCTTAACCGATTTTGATAAAATTTTATAATATGCACACTTGGTAGGTCTAAAAATAGGTTTATCTATTTTTTTTATACCCCTAAGTGATAAGGGTGGTCCACCCCAAAACAATTTTTTTATTATATGGACAAAATTTTTATTTTTTTATACTGTGGCATTAAAAAATACATACACTCCCAAATTTTCACCCTTCTACTACCAACCCCTATTTTTTTATAGCAATATTAATAGTGCATCGATTGTAGTAGTGACGTTTACAATTATCATTTTATGCCCCTAGCATTAGTTTTTTTTTTACATCTGACTGTTCTGCAATTTCTGCTAATACAGCCAGTGGATAATAATGGTAATGAAAATGAGTGATGAAAAAATGCCAGTCTTGAACGGGAATCGAACCCGGTACCCCGGTGTAGAAACCACTTGAGCTAACCGACCTTAGATAAAATAAAATAAATTTCATATTTTCCATTAAAACTTGTTTTCTGTTGTTGGGCGTAGCAACGCGCGCCGGGTACTGCTAGCAATTAATATAAAATATTATTATGGCCGGCCCATTGGCGTAGTAGTTCTACGCAACTGGGTTCTACGCCAGGGCCCCGGGTTCAATTTCCGGTCAGGTCTGGCATTTTTCATCCCTCATTTTCATATATATTCATTCTCCACCATCTGGATTAGCAGAAATTTCAAAACAGTCAAGACGTAAATAAAACAAAAAAATTTTTTTTATAAATTTTTAATTTTTATTTTTTTACCTATATGAATAAATAGGAAGGAAAGTATTGTTTTTGTATCAATTTTTCGAAATCGTTTTTTCACCGGAACTACACGTTTTGGGTTCCCGCTGAACCAAAAAAAAAAACATGTTTTTAACAATTGGTGTGTATGTGTGTGTGTGTATGTGAACAAAATATCTCAAAAACGGAATATTGCACGAAGTTGAAACTTGAAACTTAAGATACACGACCATTTTCATTAAAACCAGTCAACCGGAAGTAGTAATTTATTCATGCAATTATTCACTCTTAAGCGATTTTTTCACAAACGGCTCCTAAGATTTTTTTAAAAATGGTCTAAAAATGGACCTTTACTAGGATTTTAACCAAATAACCTTGAAAATATTTGAGATTGTATAGATCTGCACAAGTGTAAATTTAATGACATACAGTGAACAATGTAGTATAAAATATAAAAATGTAATTTACCCGTAAAAATCGTAAACTATAGATAAATACAATAGCATGTAGAAAGTACAATAATAATTTTCGTACCAAAAATTTAAGTAATTAAAAATTTTTCATTTTTGCCCCACCTTTCGGGTACACAATGTACATAACTAATCACCCTTCGGGAAATGCACATGGAGGAACCGCTATCATTGTTAAAAATTCTATTAAACATTTCAATATTGCTGGGTATAATAAAGATTTTCTTCAGGCAACTAGTGTTACTGTAGATTGTGCAAATGGGCCTTAAACGTTTTCTGCAGTATATTGCCCTCCCAGGCACATTATTACAGAAATTCAGTTTAGTCACTTTTTTAATACGCTCGGACACCGTTTTATTTCTGGTGGTGATTGGAACGCCAAAAATGTTTACTGGGGTTCCAGGCTGACTGCTCCTAGAGGACGACAACTTTATCGAGCTATAACGGGATATAATTTTGAAATTATGTCATCAAATGGACCAACTTACTGGCCAACCGACTTCAATAAGGTACCTGATCTTTTGGACTTTTTCATTTCAAAAAATATATCACAAAATTATTTTCAAATTGATTCCTGTTGTGACTTGTCTTTGGATCACACGCCTGTAATATTAACAATTAGCTCAAATATAATCGTTCGTGAGCAACCTCCTTCTTTGTTTAATAAGTATACTAACATTGAACAATTTAAACACCTACTTGAAGAAGATATTGATTTGAATATTCCACTAAAGGTTGAAAATAATATTGATGACGCTGTTAATAATTTAACCAGAGCTATTCACAGTGCTTCGTGGACTGCAACTCCAACTCCCAGTCCTATGTTACCTGCTACAAACCAATATCAACTAATTATTAGGGAAAAAGTAGCAGAGAGACGAAGATTACGAAGAACGTGGCAAAATAGTAGATATCCTGAGGATAAAAGAAGATTTAATCGTTCGTCAAGGGAACTGAAAAAGCTCATTTTAGATTGGAAGAAAAAATCTTTTCAAAATTATCTGTTGACTCTTTCGCCGACTAAAGATGGAGACTATTCACTCTGGAGAGCTGCCAAAAAATTGAAAAGACCAAAGCAAAACGTTCCTCCACTTCGTAAATTTGACGGCAGTTTGGCTAGAAGTGGTCAAGAAAAGGCTGACATATTTGCTGAACATCTTGCAGGAGTGTTCCAACCTTTCCCTTCAGCCAACGAAGATGAAGATGATACAGAGATTGATAATTTCTTAGAAGCACCTTATCAAATGTCTCTTCCAATACGGAAATTTACTCCCGAAGAACTAAAATCAACTATCGACAAGTTGCCTTCCTTTAAAGCTCCAGGACATGACCTTATTACGGGAACAGTCCTAAAATATTTACCGAGGAAAGCTCTTATACTTTTAAATACAATATTTAATGCAATTGTGCGAATCGGCTATTTTCCAGGTCTGTGGAAAATCTCTGAAATTGTTATGATTCTAAAACCGGGAAAGGACCCTACTAGTGTGAACTCATATAGACCGACCGGTAAGCCTTTTGCCAATATTTTCAAAATTATTTGAAAAACTTTTGCTAAAACGATTGAAGTCATTTATATCAGAATTTATACCAGACCATCAATTTGGCTTCCGTGAACATCACAGTACAATTGAACAGATCAACAGGGTGGTTCGTGTAATAAACAGTGCGTTTGAGAAAAAACATTATTGTTCTTCTGCTTTTTTGGATATAAGCCAGGCATTTGATAAAGTTTGGCATAAGGGTTTACTTTTTAAATTGAAAACGCTGTTGCCTCATAATTTCTACATAGTATTAAAATCATATCTGGATGGCAGATGTTTTCGAGCAAAATTTGATGGAAATTTTTCAAAATTATTCAAAATTAATTCCGGAGTACCGCAAGGAAGTGTTGTTGGGCCACTCTTGTATGTTCTGTTTACTTCAGATTTACCGACTACAGAAAATACAGTTTTAGCAACTTTTGCGGATGATACTGCTGTCCTGAGTGTGGATGAAGATCCGATTGTAGCTTCACGGTATTTGCAAGATTTTCTGATATCCTTGCAAGGTTGGTTACAGAAGTGGAGGATTAAGGTGAATGAAACTAAGTCAGTCCATGTCACATTTACTCTACGTAGACGAACGTGCCCACCAGTAGTATAATTAATTAATTAATTATACTTAATGACATTGTGGTGCCACGGTCAGAAGATGTGAAGTACCTGGGGCTTCATCTGGACCGCCGACTGACGTGGAAGAAACACATTTTGACGAAACGAAGACAATTGAACTTGAAATTGAGAAATACTTTTTGGTTAACTGGGAGACGCTCACAACTTTCAATTGAATCAAAACTGTTGCTGTACAAGACAATATTCAAGCCGGTGTGGACGTACGGGATACAACTTTGGGGGACAACTAAAAATACCAATATTGACATTTTGGAACGTTTTCAAACAAAATTTTTACGATCATCTCTTAGGATACCATGGTACATACGAAACAAATATATCTATAACGACATACGACTTAACTCAGTAAGACAGGAAATTACACGATATAGCAAAACGTACGAACAAAGGCTAAACGGACATCCAAATCATCTCGCTATAAACTTACTGGACAACAGTGACTATACTTTTACAAGACTTAACAGGTACAATGAGTTAGATTTAATTAACAGATTCGAACACAATTAAATTTTTATTTTAGATATTTTTATGTGTATATATGTAAATATTTTCTTCTTTATTTAAATTTTGAATCACTTCAAAATTAATTAATTTTTTAAAATTACAAAAAAAATTATCTGTAACAATTATTATTAACGTATAATATTGTTGTAAATTTGTCTTTTCTATGTTAACCTTATTACTTATTGTTCTTGGATTTTTATAACAGAACAGATTGTAATTTTGCTGATTTGATAATAAAAAAAAAAAAAAAAAAAAATTGCCCCACCGGGTTGGTCTAGAGGTAAATTCGTCACCAAAATCAGCTGTTTAACAGCTGATTTTCGGAGACGAAGGTTCCTGGTTGAAATCCTAGTAAAGGTAATTGTTACTTTTATACAGATTTGAATGGTAGAGAGTGGTTGTGGGTATAACTTACTTTGATGGTTGGGGTTTAATTAACCATACTCTCTCTCTCTCTCTCAGGAATGGTTGGCCAGATCATTTGGTTGCTTATTGTTCTCAATTGAACAGATTACAACGTACACACATTAGGAATAAAAAAATAAAATTTATTTGTAAAAATTATTAGGATAAATTTATTTGTGTATTTTTTTTGTAATCCCTAATTTGTGTACGTTGCAATCTGTTCAATTGAGAACAATAATCAACCCCATGACCCAATGAGATGAGGATGACGTGTAAATGAGGTGTAGTCTTGTACAGACTCAGGTCGACCATTCCTGAGAGAGTATAGTTAATTGAACCCCAACCATCAAAGTACACCGGTAACCACTGTCTAGCATTCAAATCCGTACAAAAGTAACTACCTTTACTGGGATTTGAACCAGGAACCTTTGTCTCCGAAAATCAGCTGTTGAACAGCTGATTTCGGCGACGACTTTACCTCTAGACGAACCCGGTGGGTTAAATTTGTGTATTTAAATAATGGAATTGTATCAAATAAAAAAATATAAATTTCCTAGGCTATAGGCGTACATTTGGACATCCTTAAATAATTATGATTCATTTATTTGGCTTGAAGAGGCGATGAATAATGAAGATATTTGAAAATCTTATATAGAATTTTTCTCGAACACAATGCTTTGTCAATGTATAATATGACAATAATAAATGAAGTCATTGTGAGAAAGTAAAAAAGGAACAATGAATTTTCGCACGAGTTTTAATTTGGTAGAGGGTCATCCGTATAACGGTTTGTTGAAAAGTGTTTCTGTTTTATTGTCAACATTTATCTATTGTGATTAAAATGACAAAAAAAAAACAAACCGCTCACTGGCACAACAAAACGGTTCCTTAGAAAGTAAACGTGCTCTAGTAGATAAGTACTTGTAAACATTTTAAACATTCTGGATGAGAAAATAGCAATTAGTTTTACTTCTACTGGCCTCAAGAGACCAACTACTACAGTAAAACCTCGTTTAACCGGCTCTCCTTGAACCGGATCAGATTTTATACCGTTTTTCCTTTCTCTTGCCTACACGAATATATAGGAAGGAAAGTGCGCCCATAACAGACAGGTGGAGTGTCAAATTATTTACATTCAATCTGTTCGTTGCAGGGCTAAAATAAATAGTTCTGTTTCTTATCACATGGTCAGCCAATTAATGACTGAATCATTTAAGAACAGAAGAGGTAGAGGTGTAAAAGACACCAATCAGAGATCTCCTCTGAAAGTAATGAATTTCATTATACAGCCAGACCCTGTGGTGAATGAAGTGAAGGTGTCATTTACAGAGTGAAAAATTTGCTTTTCAGAGGGCCCGGCATGCTGATATGCATACTTTTCCACTCAGTGAGGAAGGCAATTGTAAACCACCTCACTCCTCGTTTTACTTAGTAAAACCTCTACAGGTTCAAACCAGCCTTTCGGCTGATGACCAAAACAACAACAACAGGAAGGAAAGTATTGTTTTCATCTCGATTTTAACAAATACACTCTTCACCCACCATATACACCTAAACAGTTAAGTAAACAAGGCGATTTAAAAAAAAAACGTAGACCAGGTTTTGAGAAAATCACAAAAAGGAAAAAAATATACTAATAAACTACTACTTCCGGTTGACCGATTTTGATGAAAATGTTCGTGTCAGGTCCCGGTAGTGGTATGTAACTCAAGTTTCAAGTTCGTACGATGTTCCGTTCTTGAGATATTCTGTTCACAGACACACAGACAAATCACTAAAAACATGTTTTTTGGGTTCAGAGGGTTTGAAAACGTGTAGATCCGGTAAAAACTCTATATCTTAAAATCGACTTGAAAACAATACTTTTATTTCTAAATATTTATATTAGTATTATTATTATTATTATTTACGTATATTCCCCTTAAGGAGAGAGCTAAAAACACAAAAATCTAGCTCTTGGTGGTGGCTCTGTTCCTCCTTTTAGCTTCCCAAAAACCTTTCATCCTCTCACTTTTCCCCGTATCTCTTCGTTTGACCATTTTCGCCCACTTCTTTTGGCTTGTGATCTGAACTGAATTTCCTGGTTTCTGATTTTTTTTCTCTACAAATTTTGCGGTCGTGAATGTCTTCCATTGTGATGCACAATTTCTTGCAGGTCTTCCATAATTTCTTTGTACCAAGAGGTGCCCAACTTTGAAGTGGAAATTATGTTCAATATTCTTTTTGTCAGTCTGGTGTCACTCATTCTAGCTATACGTGTAAAAAACCTCACTCTGCGTTTTCTGATGAATGTCGTGATAGTTTCAGTATGCCTGTATAGTTCTTATGTGGGTCTTTTTTGCCAGAAGTTTTCTCTGAAAACAGCTCCGGGTATTTTCCTCAGAATTTTCCTTTCTTGCTTTTCAATGTCTTTAATTTTTGCCATTCCCCTTGTACTTGTGGTTTCTGATGCATATAAGGCTTCTGGTAGGACCACCGTATTGTAGTGTCGTAACTTTGCAGCTGTGGAGATGCATTTTTTATTGTAGTGAGACCAGGTGAGTTTGTACACTTTCTGTAACTTTGAGAGTCTTTCCTCATTTGACTTTGTGTTGAGACCAGATTTTTGCATAATTTCTCCTAAATATTTTAACTAAATTTATATAGGGAATAGAAAGTAAAAATGTAAGATTAAAATCAAACTATTCCTTTTTGTAAATAAAGTATTATTATTATTTTTATTTTTCATTATTTACATTGGCAAGAGAAAGTAGTGAGTTTCAAACCAAATTGCGTCATTTTTAGTTTACATATAAACTTTTATAGCACGGTCACGTGTTCACCTATTTTTAAAAATGAACGATTGCAGAAGGTACACAAAACAATTGACCGTTTGCAAATCGAACGCAGCGCACCTTGATACCTTGATTCAATTGTATAGAAATAACTGGGTCGATTATTTGATACATGTTACGCATTGTTAGCTCAGGTTACGTGTACTGCTGTTTTCAAAGGATGTTTCTAAAAACAGCTGTTTAGGGGGTAGTAGGGATAAGCCTAACAACAGATTCTAAGGGTTGAAAAGTAATCGAAACGAAATAGATGTGTGGGTGGAGATTGTGTAAGAGGGCGCTCTCTTGATGGTGGCATGTGCCAATTTTTTGTCTAGTTTACTTTTCAGCTGCTCCTATCTTGATGATTTCAATGATTAAGTTATTTTCAATGTTACACCGCACCGGTTGGGTGATCTTGTTACAAAATAACCAGCCGGTTAACTCACCTCCCCCCCCCCCCTTTAAAACCCACCCACATCAGATACAAAAATCCCATTCATATTTTTACTCGCACATTATGAACACTGTTGGTCATCCCATTATGTTAATCCCATGTGCGCATTAACGGGTGTTTCAAAAACGAGTCGACTTGTTTTTACTTTCAAAATCGACATGAAAACAATGCTTTCCTTCCTATATATTCATATAAACAAGAGAAAGTAAAAATTATTAAGATCGACGAGTAACGCTGGGTGGTTTATAAGAAACTCAGAAATACGTGACCATCTTCAAATCCGTACCATAACGGAAGAGATAAGAGAGCTGAGCCTCCGGTACCAGCTAAAACTAAACGATCACCAGAACCACCTGGCATTAAATTTGCTGGACAACAGTGAAGAAACGAAGCGCCTCAAAAGATATCACATCCTCGATTTAGACCAACGTTTTTAATCCACACACGAAATTAAATTCACCATTCATTTCATCACTACTTTTTAATCTAAAGTGAAATTTCAAAATTTTATTTTACTTCTGTGTTGTTTTCTTCATTTACATTGTTTGTTTACTTTTATTACATTTTTCTTGTTAATTTTGTAACTTTGCAACTTTTCTTAGTTTGTTTATTAACTTTATTTTGTAATTTTCTTTAGTTGAAGTGAGAGCAAAGGCTGTCTACTTCACTCACGTCAGTTTAGTTCTTGTGTAATGGTTTGCTTAACGCCACATTGTAAAGGATCATTGTAAATAAATATGTTAAAAAATTCGTAATTCAAAATAATGGTATGGTACTAAGATTAAATTGAAAAAATGTCAGTAGCTCGAGCAAAAACCCGACACCTATAGTGTGTAAAGCTTTATTTCTCTACGTTTTACCAATCCTATGAAAAATGTACCTTTTTTTTATTCCTAATTTGTGTACGTTGCAATCTGTTCAATTGAGAACAATAAGCAACCCCATGACCCAATCAGATGAGGATGATGTGTATGACGTGTAAATGAGACTGTGTAGTCTTCTACAGACACACTCACAGAGTATGGTTAATTAAACCCCGACCACCAAAGTACACCAACAACCACTGTCTAGCATTCAAATCCGTATAAAAGTAACTACCTTTACTAGGATTTGAAACAGGAACCTTCGTCTCCGAAAATCGGCTGTTAAACAGCTGATTTTGGCGTCGACTGTACCTCTAGACCATCTCGGTGGGTATTTATATCATAAAAAACCAAAAATCGCAATTTTGAGTGAAAACTATCGTGCCATCTCCCATTAAGTAAAGTAAATTTCCGAAAAATCCGGGAAATGAATATTTTGCAAAAAGGCGAAATATTTTCTTAATCGATTGTAAAGATAATAATGAATAGTAGGAGATAAATTAATTATGAAGGAGATAAACGATGCAGATGCAGGAAGTGGATGATAGAAGGAACATGATGGGGGGACCCGTTATTAAAAAGTAAACGTGAAGTGGTCTGACCCAGTCTGGGTCAACCAATGTTCATGTGAACTCACTCGCTCGCGTTCCATCAACAAACAAGAAGAAGAAGAAAGGATATTCCGTTACTTGCACTCGCTTCATTATTTCTCCCTTTTCATTGCGGTAATCACCTTCACTCACCTTCAAAAAGCCGCCGGCAACTCTTTTTACAATTCTTTTATTTGTAAACAACCGTCTCCTTGACCTTAAAACCCCACCCCTCTATTCCACTCTCTCACTCTCTCTAACACTCCTCCTTTTACATCTACCCACACCGCACTATTAATCGATTATAAAAATTAGCAAACAGATCTGGTGTCAAACACTCATATTTGAACCCTGAACCTAAACATTTGAACTCAGATTTGAACCCACCGGGTTGGTCTACAGTGGTGGTTCCCAACCTGGGGGCGATCGCCCCCTGGTGGGCGATTTAGGTTCGCAGGGGGGGCGATAGGGGGCGATGAGTATTCAAAGCCAGAAAAATAAAACTGTACTACAGGGTAGAATCTTTACTGTCGCGGATACATGTTTTTATTTTACAAACAAATAAACTAAACTCTTTGTTGACATTTTTTTTGGTCGAGCTCCTACACATGAGATGAAAAATTCTGGACACAACTGCTTTGGTTGATTATTTGTTGTTGTTTAGGTCATCAGCCTGTAGGCTGGTTTGAACCTGTAGAGGTTTTACTAAGTAAAACGAGGAGTGAGGTGGTTAACCATTGCCTTCCTCAATGAATGGAAAAGTACACTTATCAGCATGCCGGGCCCTCTGAAAAGCACATATTTTCCACTCTGCAAATGACACCTTTACTTCATTCACCACAGGGTCCAACTGTATAATGAAATTCATTACTTTCAGACGAGATAACTCTGATTGGTGTCTTTTACACCTCTACCTCTTCTGTTCTTAAATGATTCAGTCATGTAATTGGCTGACCATGTAACAAGAAACAGAACTATTTATTTCAGCCCTGCAACTAACAGATTGAGTGTAAATAATTTGACACTCCACCTGTCTGTTATGGGCACGATTATTTGTTGTGAACAATAATAAATCTTTTTCACAGAATAACATACTTTATTATTTATCAACACATTACTTCAAATTAAATTAGGTATACGATGCTAAGAGAAGGGGGCGATAGGTGTAAGTCATCCTTCAAAAAGGGGCGATGCCCCATAAAAGGTTAGGAACCACTGGTCTAGAGGTAAAGTCGTTGCCAAAATCAGCTGTTAACAGCTGATTTTCGGAGACGAAGGTTCCTGGTTCAAATCCTAGTAAAGGTAGGACTTTTATACGGATTTGAATACTAGACAGTGGTTACCGGTGTACTATCATGGTTGGGGTCCAATTAACCATACCCTCTCAGGAATGGTCGGCCTGGGTCTGTACAAGACTACACCTTATTTACACGTCATACATATCATCATCATCTCTTTGGGTCATGGGGTTGCTTATTGTTCTCAATTGAACAGATTGCAACGTAAACAAATTAAAGATTACAAAAAAAAATAACACTCACACGACTTTATCTTGCCCAATGTAGATAATAAAATATATATATGTATATATTGTTTTTTTTTGCTTTTTTTATTTATTTATTTATTTATCATCGCATCAACTGCAACGGTCATTAGCGACGACGTTGGGGTGCAACTTTATGCAATGAAGGATGAAATGATTTTTTGTACCGTATTAAAATATGTCGTGTCTGAGTGGGATTCGAACCCAGCACCGCATGATGAGAGGCGATCACGTTTTAGCTTTTATTTGTCATCGAGAACTGTACTTTGTTAACAACTACCCAATTTGATCGCTGCTTTTTGCTGTATTTTTTTTTTGACGTGGATTAGACATGAGTTTGAAGTTTGTTCATGGATGGCTGTCATCTGGTCACCATACAAAGTCGCTTGCCCAACCGGTGTTACTTAATAAATAATAGCGACTTTCTACCAGCTGACTGACTGGGCTACCCGAAGGCCCGCAACTAATTAAAAATATAATGTAAAATTAATAATAAAACATTAGAAATAAACAAATAAACTAACCTCAAAAAACATAACCTTATTTTAATGATGAGTGAAAGACGCAAAATGAAAATCAACCTAAGCTTGGCTTTAAAATACGGAAAATCACTCTTCCACGCTAAACAAGGCTCTGTACAGAAAAATGCCCTACATAAAAGTCGTAGATCGTTTAATTTTCTATAAATTTTATTATATACATTTTTGTCAGAAAATGTATACTGAGGCTGAAATCTTGAAAAAAATCGATTTTTCACACGTTTTCGTGAGAAAATAACAGAAAATAGCTAATTACCGCTAAAATAAGGTTATACAAAAAACTTGTCCTACATTTTTTTAAAAATCGCCTCATTTACTAAAATTTTTATGCTCTACACAATATGGTAGGCGCCATGTTTGCTAAAATTCTTGGTGAGGCTGTTTTCACGTAAAAAATTGTTTTTTTTAGATTGCGGCTTTATTATGTATTTTACCGCAAAAATGTAGCTATATAATTAAGGTTGTAGAGAATTTAAAATCCTGCAACTTATATTTCAAACATTTTTTTGTGTAACGGTTAGTTTAGCGGTAATTAGCAATTTTCTGTTTATTTCTCACAAAAACGTGTGAAATTTTTTTTTAAGATTTCGGCCTTAGTAGCCTATGCATTTTACGACAAAAGTGTATATAATCAAATGTCTGCCCATAACAGACAGGTGGAGTGTCAAATTATTTATACTCAATCTGTTCGTTGCAGGGCTAAAATAAATAGTTCTATTTTTTTATCATATGGTCAGCCAATTAAATGACTGAATCATTTAAGAAAAGAAGAGGTAGAGGTGTACTGTGATACTAATCAGAGTTATCTCCTCTGAAAGTAATGAATTTCATTATACAGGTAGACCCTGTGGTGAATGAAGTGAAGGTGTCATTTGCAGAGTGGAAAATATGTGCTTTTCAGAGGGTCCGGCATGCTGATAAGCGTACTTTTGCACTCAGTGAGGAAGGCAATTGTAAACCATCTCTCTCCTCGTTTTACTTAGTAAAACCTCTAGAGGTTCAAACCAGCCTTTCGGCTGATGTCCTAAACAACAATCAAATTTATATGAAAATAAAAAATCTACAACTTTTATTCAGAGCATTTTTCTCTACAGAGCTTAGTTTAGCGTGAAAGAGTGATTTTCCATATTTTTAAGCCAATCTGAGGTTGATTTTCATTTTGCGTTTTCAATTTTGATTAAAATAAGGTTAGGTTTATTTAAGGTTAGTTTTTTGTTTATTACTAATGTTAGGTTATATTGCTCATTATTTGCAATGGCAAGAGAAAGTCGGGTGAGTGTTTCACACCAGATTTTTTTTTTCTTGCCGTTTGTTATTTCTTGACCTAGGTTAATGCAAATAATATAACAGCATAAACACAGATGACGTCAATCGTTATCTAATCGAGATTTCATTACGTGATCATTTATCCAACACTAAAAATTATTTTTTTGTTATCTTCGAATTTTTCAACAATTTTTTAAAACCACCTCGTCATTCCCACCGACTCGACGTTCAATTTATTAAACTGAACTGAATTAAACAAAATTTATTTTTATCACGAATTGAATCTATTGTAAATAATTTATTGTTCTGTTGAAAATCAATTGACAATAATCTTTTAGTAGAGTAAATAATTTTATCATCAAATTAAATGATAGAGCTCTTTATCAATAACAACTGTTCTTTCTTATCACGACTTTCTCTTGCCTATATCAATATTATAGGAAGGAAAGTATTGTTTTCATGTCGATTTTAATAAATCGAGTTTTCACCGGATCTACATCACCGTGTGTGTGTGTGTGTGTGTGTGTGTGTGTGTGTGTGTATGAACAGAATATCTCAAGAACGGAACATCGTACAAACTTGAAACTTAGAACTTAAGTTACATACCACTACCGGACCCGACACGAACATTTTCATCGAAATCGGTCAACCGAAGCAGTAGTTTATTCGTGTAATTTTTCAATTTTTTGCGATTTTCTCAAAAACGGGTCTTACGATTTTTTTTAAAAATCGCCTCATTTACCTAATTTTTTATGCTTTACAAGATAGGGTAGGCGCCATGTTTGCTGAAATTCTTGGTGACGCTGTTTTCATGTAAAACAATTGTTTTTTTAAGATAGCGGCTTTATTATGCATTTTACCGCAAAATTGTATACAATTAAAGTTGTAGAGACTTTAAAATTCTACAACTTTTATTTCAAACAATTTTTTGTTTAACGCTTAGTTTAGTAGTAATTAGCAATTTTCTATTTTTTCTCACGAAAACGAGTGAAAAATCGATTTTTGTAAGATTTCGGCCTTAGTATTCATTTTACGACATAAGTGTATGTAATAAAATTTATAGGAAAGTATAAGATCTACAACTTTTATTAATAACATTTTTCTCTGGAGAGCCTAGTTTAGAGAGAAAGAGTGATTTTCCGTATTTTTAAGCCAAACTGAGGTTGATTTTAATTTTGCGTCACTTATAAATGATTAAAATTAGGTTATTTGTATTCAGGTTATGTTTTTTGTTTATTTCTAATGTTTTATTACTAATATTAGGTTATATTGTTCATTATTTGCATCGGCAAGAGAAAGTCAAAAATCGTTTTATCTCTTAATTATTCAACAATTTTTAAAAACCACCGCGTCATTACCACCGATTCGACGTTCAGTTTTTCAAACTGAACTGAATTAAACAAAATTTATTTTTATCACGAATTGAATCTTTTGTAAATAATTTATTGTTCTGTTGAAAGTCCATTGACAATAATCTATAGTACAGTAAATAATTTTATCATCAAATGATAGAGCTCTTTATCAATAACTGTTCATTCTTATCACGA
Organism: Catonia carolina; assembly: GCA_035578175.1. Taxonomy (NCBI): domain Eukaryota; kingdom Metazoa; phylum Arthropoda; class Insecta; order Hemiptera; family Achilidae; genus Catonia; species Catonia carolina. The sequence continues at coordinate 735,345 of JAQMRL010000025.1, read as the reverse complement.
AAAAATTGGTGTGAAACACTCACACGACTTTTTCTTGCCAATGAAAATATTGACCAATATAACCTAATATTAGTAATAAAACATTAGAAATAAACTACCCAATTTGATCGCTGCTTTTTGCTGTATATTTTTGACGTGGATTAGACATGATTTTGAACAGGGACCCCCAGTAGAGTTTGTTCATAAATGGTTGTCAACTGGTCACCATACAAAGTCGCTTGCCCCAACCGGTGTTACTTAACAAATAATAGCGACTTTCTACCAGCAGACTGACTGGGCTGGCCCGGAGGCCATATATTAAATTAAAAATATTCCTTGACAGTCCTAAAACACGAATGCCATGATTTTCTTGGCTGAAATTATGGTGTTAAACTTTTTTCGGAGGGTGAAGAGGTGTGACACGCCATTGTTGAGACAGCTTTTTTTTGGTTTCAGGCGTATAGTGTGCAACCCAAATTTCATCTCCAGTAACGATGGAGCGGAGAATTATGAACTGACCTTAAAGAAATATTTTCTGGTAAATCTTTTGACTCGATTGTTTAATTGAAATGATATAATACAATTGTTGTTTAGGTGATCAGCCTGTAGGCTGGTTTGAACCTGTAGAGGTTTTACTAAGTAAAACGAGGAATGAGGTGGTTTACCATTGCCACAACTCACTGAGTGGAAAAGTACTCTTATCAGCATGCCGGGCCCTCTGAAAAGTACATATTTTCCACTCTGCAAACGACACCCTTCACTTCATTCACCACAGGGTTGGCAGTATAATGAAATTCATTACTTTCAGAGGAGATAACTCTGATTAGTGTCACAGTACACCACTACCTCTTCTGTTCTTAAATATGACTCAGTCATTTAATTGGCTGACCATGTGATAAAAACACAACTATTTATTTTAGCCTTGCAATGAACAGACTGAGTGTAAATAATTTGACACTCCACTTGTCTGTTATGGGCAGAAGTTTGTTTGTTGAGGTCATCAGCCGAAAGGCTGGTTTGAACCTGTAGATGCACTAAGTAAAAACGCGGAGTGACGTGGTTTACCATTGCCACAACTCACTGAGTGGAAAAGTATTCTTATCAGCATGCCGGGCCCCTCTGAAAAGCACATATTTTCCACTCTGGAAATGACACTTTCACTTCATTCACCACATAGTCCAACAGTATAATGAAATTCATTACTTTCAGAAGAGATAACTCTGATTAGTGTCACAGTACACCTCTCTTCTGTTATTACATGATTCAGTTATTTAATTTTTTTTTTTGTTTAACGTCCGGTTGTTCTGCAATTACTGCTAATGCAGACGGTGAATGATGAAATGATTTTTTGTAACGTATGAAAAAATGCCGTGCCTGAATTGGATTCGAACCCAAGACCGCATGATGAGAGGCGAGCACGTTACCCAACTTCGCCAATGCGGCCGGCCGGCATTTAATTGGCTAACCATGTGATAAGCAACAAAACTATTTATTTTAGCCCTGCAACGAACAGATTTTTCTTTTTATTTCTAATGTGTGTACGTTGCAATCTGTTCAATTCAGAACAATACGCAACCCCATGACCCAATGAGATGAGGATGATGTGTATGAAGTGTAAATGAAGTGTAGTCTTGTACAGACCCAGGCCGACCATTCCTGAACAAGTATGGTTAATTAAACCCCAACCATCAATGCACACCGGCAACCACTGTCTAGCATTCAGATCCGTATAAAAGTAACTACCTTTACTAGGATTTGAACCAGAAACCTTCGTCTCCGACAATCAGCTGTTAAACAGCTGATTTTGGCGACGACTTTACCTCTAGACTAGGGTGACCAGATTGCTATTATGCAAAAACGGGACACTAATATAACGTGCACTACCGGGGCTGGGGTATGGAATAGGGCACTCCACTTGTCCTGGTTTAATGTTCGTCTGTTAAAAATATTAGGCCTATAAAATAAAAAAATCAAGTGTCTAAACTTCCTTTTAAAATTTTTAAAGCGTGAATTTTCTTTTCTTTTAAGCCTATCAAATAACACAATTTGCTAGTTTTTCAAGGAATTAAATGTTGTGGTTCATATTACTTTATTACTAAAGTTATTTCTCAAGTAGACTATACATGAACAAGGATTAAACCATTTAAATACACAACTGGTAACAGAATTTAATAAAATGCAATACATTATTAAGTTTTGGTGTACTTTTCATTTGCTCCAGCCAACTTAATTATGTCTTTTTACTTTCTCTTGCCTATATGAATATATAGGAAGGAAAGTATTGTTTTCATGTCGATTTTTCGAAATCGAGTTTTCACCGGATCTATACGTTTTCAGACCCCCTGAACCCAAAAAACTTGTTTTTAGCGATTGGTCTGTGTGTGTGTGAACAGAATATCTCAAGAACGGAACATCGTACGAACTTGAAACTTAAGTTACATACCACTACCGGACGCGACACGAACATTTTCATCAAAATCGGTCGACCGGAAGTAGTAGTTTATTCGTATAATTTTCCAGTTTTTTGCGATTTTCTCAAAAACTGGTCCTACGATTTTTTTTTAAAATCGCCTATTTTACTCAATTTTTTATTCTCTACAAGATAGGGTAGGCGCCATGTTTGCTGAAATTCTCGGTGAGGCTGTTTTCACGTAAAAACGTGGTTTTTTTAAGATTACGGCTTTAATATAAATTTTAGCGCAAAAACTTATATAATAAAAGTTGTAGAGAATTTAAAAACCTACAACTTCTGTTTCAAACATTTTTTTGTATAACGCTTAGTTTAGCGGTAATTTGCGATTTTCTGTTTTTTTTCTCACGAAAACGTGAGAAAAATCGATTTTTTTAACATTTCGGTCTTAGTATGCATTTTACGACAAAAGTGTATATAATTAAATTTATAGAAAATTAAAAGATCTACAACTTTTGTTTAGAGCATTTTTCTCTACAGAGCCTAGTTTAGCGTGAAAGCGTGATTTTCCGTATTTTTAAGCCAAACTGAGTTCGATTGTCATTTTGCGTCATTCACTCATGATTAAAATAAGGTTATGTTTTTGAGGTCAGTTGTTTTGTTCATTTCTAATGTTTTAATACTAATGTTAGGTTTATTGTTAATTATTTGCATTGGCAAGAGAAAGTTGTGTGAGTGTTTCACACCAGATTTTTCTCTATTATGTAATTATAAAAGTGAGAAAACGGGACATTTTGACGTCCCGACAACGTTTTTTGGGACAACGGGACACAAAGTGAAAACATAAGACTTATCCGTTTTTACGGGACGCCTGGTCACCTACTCTAGACCGAACAGATTGAGTGTAAATAATTTGACACTCCATCTGTCTGTTATGGGTAGAATTATGCAATTATAGAATTTATGTGATCATTATTGTATTACATGAAATTAACGAGTTATGTACGCCTAAAAATGCACACAATTGTTGCCTTGATCAAGAAATTCATTAGAAGATTGCGTACAAATCGAAGGTCGAATTTTGTAAACAACGGAAAACATTTCATCTGTTTACGAACTGATAAATGTTTTTATTAGTGCACCGATCGTTATCTGATTTGATAAGCAGTGCAGTACGTGCACTTTAAAAACAACATTTAACTAAATAAAACATATTTATGCACCCTCCGTGTGGGAGGAGGGGGTAATTATTGTAAACAAAAATAATTAAAACATAGCAGTGATTATTTTTAAAAAGTTTCGGCAAATTACACCGATATTCTCGCTAATTTTTCCCATAACGGGCACCGTCTGCATTAGCAGCAATTTGCAAAACAGTCGG